>JZLH01S0240094.1:0-13834 GCA_001188425.1 Eucidaris tribuloides | reverse complement strand
TCCTCCTCCTCCACCTGCACCTCCTCTTCTTCTTGCAGGTTAGGTCGCTCTTGTACATGTATGACCCGACAAGGTTTCCAGTTCGATGGAGGGCTAGGGTTAGAGTTAAAGCCGCAGTATAAAATTGAACAGAGTTTAAAATATCTGAGCCACATAATCCCCCATGCTCTAAGTATCTTAAATACACGAAAGGTCTAAAAATGAAGCCCTAGAAATTTGTACTTCAAAGTGATCATTTGGTGCTTTAATAGAGTGAAAATCTAGACTATCAAGTGTGAACTTCTCCTAACCTTGTCTTTTTCTTCCCATAGACTACAGTGTTACAGGTCCGATTAATTTATACTCTGAAATATTTAGCTATTGTGTAAGCAGTATGAAAGAAATGGGGAAGTTCATTCAGTCAAATACTATTACAAATGGTTCCAGAGAAAAATGATTATGAGGAACAGTTTGCCATTTTGACCTCAGAAATCTCTCTCTCTCTCTCATATCCGGAGACGTAGGCGATCATGGCTTGCCACAAATCTCTGTTCCTAGCTGTTTGAATCAGCTCCACCTCCCGCTGACCCGCACCTCTCTCTGTAATCCATGCATTAAGACTGGTCATCCAATTCATCCGTTTCCTTCCTCTACCCCTCTTTCCCTCTATCTTTCCTGTCAGTGCTAAATTTTCAAGACCGTCCTTTCTAATTATATGTCCTACAAAACTCATTTGCCTAGTTCTTATCTCCATAATCAGCTTTCTCTCCACACCAGCTCTTCTTAGGACCTCTTCATTGGTTACTCTGTCAGTCCATGGAATCCTCATCATGCGTCGGAGGAACCACATTTCACAACTCTCCAAACGCTTTCTCATGTCTGAGGCTTCACTTCAGAAATACAAAAGTTAAAAACAAGAAATATTTACATCAAGTTTGTTAATGAATATGTAACTAGACCTGTTTGCGAACGTTTATTTTCTGTTCAGTATGTGATACAGGAAGATGCAGTGGTCACAGATATATCAACTCCCATTTCAGTGTACAATAGAAGTTAATATGAGGGTGTTTCAGTTTAAACTTACGCACAATATTTTATACACCAATGCCAAATTGTTTAAAATGAGGCAGGTAGAAACATATTGTGTACGTTTTGTGAAACAGCGATTGAAACTCCTGTACATATATTTTGCGAATGTAAATCAGTTGAAGATTTAAGGCAAGGTTTTGTTGATAAATTTGGTTTAAGTGCGGATTACACTTATGAGGATTTGACCAAGAAAAGAATGATCTGCGGTTTCATGAAAGACTAGAAAGGACATTACAAACATCACATGGTCATACTATTAAAGAGATACATCTCTATTCAAAGATGCAAGAAATCAAAACTTAGTTTAAGTGGCCTCTTGGCATTTGTCATATATACAGAATCAGTGATCGCAAAACAAAAATGAAAATGTTCACTACAGAAAATGGTCCCCTGTTGAGAATGTGTTCTAAACTGTTTAAGATTTGTTTCTATGTTCATGCAAGCCACCAATATTAATGTTGTGTTATAATAAGTTAGTTACATTCGGTTCTTTTTTGTGATTTTTATTTTGGATTTATACATGATTATTGTTTTTGTAATGTTTCCAATTTATGAAAACCAATAAAAACTTTAAAAGAGAAAAAATTATACTTTGGAGGAGTACTAATTTGTTTATCCATGGATACCATGATGCCAGTGACATAGAATCATTCTAAACTTTTGTTTGTTAGGATGTTTATTTGTTCATTTAAATCTTAACATGCCAGAGAATATAACATCTATGGCACTTCATGTGTATTATTTGGTGCAGATCTGCGACTTCGGTACGTTAAAAGTTAAGCACTATTATGTAGTTTATAGATAGCAAAGTTTGACTGTTTTTAAATTGTAGTTCTGCAATGTTAGCCTTTATCTTTAAGGTTGAGGCCTTGTGGGTAGGGATGGTGTATACAACTGTCGTCGGAGGAATTATCGCCGGAGCAAATATCATGGGTAAACATAAATGTCGTTTTTCACCATTCTGAACATTTATTCATTCTTAATTTCTCTTTTCCATTTATTACATTTTGCAGAGGTGTCGGGCAAAGGCGGTTCTTACCCCTGCTCAGATTTTTCCGAGATATGTTTCGCTGGAAATTGTCACTGCCGATTTGGTACCAACGTAACAACTATCGAAGGTAGGTGACTAATGCTACCATTCTTTTATCGGCGATATCTCATTGATTTACTTGTTTTCTTGCAAGATCTGCAAAGAAATCGGAAATTAGTCGATCTCTCTGAGTTAAATTGCAACAAGGTCATATGCTTTATTCAGTGTGGTATTGAAAGGGGTAAAGGCGATGTACACTGTTCAAGTATTTGACACAAGCAGATCCCAGATTTGTTCAAAGACGAAAACCAGCGCAACAAAATTGGAAAGCCCCTCCTTCCCCCTGGCTCCTCCCCCCCCCGGCTCCAACCACCAAGTATAAGTGGGGAAACCCGACCGCAAAACTTATGGACCAAAGAACTTTACAGTGATATAAAGATAAAAAGTCATCGAAAAATGGTTTTGCACGCCTATTTTTAGTAGAGGTATTAGCAGTAGTATTATTATCATTGTAACAGTAGTACACTCCTGCTCATAATTATGGAATATTTTGTTTCGAGACAAGTGTTTATTTCACAAAAACGCAGTATGTGAAGCAATTTTTGGATTTCATGAGATGACTTAGGTAAAAACTAAAGTAGGTTTGAGCGCAATAACAATTATATATTAATTTTTCTTTAATCCACTAAAAATCATGAAAATGTATTAAAGCCACTGTTTAACAGTGTTTCTAGTTAAAAAAATCTGAGCTGCATGATTCCCCATGCTACCAGTGTCTCTGACATGCTCTAAAAATGAAGCCCTGAAAAAATTGCAGTTTAAAACGATCAGTAAGTGCTTTAAAAAAGTAAAAATCATTGAGAGACCATTCCAGCTTTCCCCCATAGACTGCTGTGTTGCAGAATTTCCTATCACTGGGATAGGAAATCATGTGCCAATTTGAATTTGCACATATTGTACTAGTGACAGCATAACTGTCCAAACTTTTGTGTTCTAAGGTGTTTATTTGTCCATCCAAACACTACCAGATGTGTCAGAAAGCAGGGTTTGACAATTTTTTAAATAAGGCTTCCACACTGTTATATAGTGTCTTTAAATTAAAGTAATTAAAAAAACACAGAAAACTGATAAATTTTGATCTAATGTCATTTATCACTAAATTAACATCAGAACAGTGTCTGTTACAACTCTAATAACGCGCGTAACCACCACGTGACTCAACAACAACAACTACAACAACAGCACCATTTATAAACACAGGTTTTAGTGTCGAGTCGGACGCTACAAATTGCTCAAAATTCCTGAAATACTTAGATTATAAGTGTTTCACCTGGGATGAACAAATATTAATCCCAGACGTTCCGTTCACGGAAAATGGCAACTTCTAAAAATGTTTTTTAAGTATTCCATAATTATGACCATGAGTGTAGTAGTAGTAGTAGTAGTAGTAGTAGTAGTAGTAGTAGTAGCAGCAGTAGTAGTAGTAGTAGTGGTGGTAGTAGTAGTAGTAGTAGTAGTAGTAGTAGTAGTAGTAGTAGTAGTAGTAGTAGTGGTAGTAGTAGTAGTAGCAGCAGTAGTAGTAGTAGAAGTGATAGTAGTAGTAGTACTGGCAGATGAATGATTGACTATGCTTCAAACTTAATGATGAAATTGATATAAACTCATTCGTTAATCTAAATGAGACGATTACAGCATAATTCTTTTCATAAGATTTGTTAATATTTCACCACTGCAAATCACACAAATTAGTCGAGAAACTTGGTTCTGAATCAATACACCAAATGGTTCTAGGTGAGGTTCTAATTTATCCCATGCTTTGTTGAAATGTAACATAATTAGTATTATCATTACCAACCCTCTCTCAAACTTCCTTATCTCAGTTATCACTAATCTAATTCTTAAAACAAACTTCTTACTCTAAGCACACCTACTCATGATTAAAACAGCAAATACAGCTACGTCAGTTAAAGATAAGATTGAGTACTTGCAGAATAACATGATTTTAATATCAGCTGCTTTCAAACCTTCTGTTAAAGGTATTGGCTAACATTTACCACAGTAAAAAAAATCTGAGCCGCATGATTCCCCATGCTACCAGTGTCTTTGATGAGGTCTAAAAATGAAGCCCTGGAAAAATTGTATTTCAAAATGATTATTTTTAGCTGCTTTAAAAAGTGAAAATCGTAAGTTGACCAGATTCACTTGCCCATTTCCTCCCATAGACTTACTGTGTGTACACCTAGGTTAATAAAACTCGCCCCGAGTTTTATTGTTTATTCATGTATAACTTGACTCGCAGTACTTCCAAACTTTTGTATTCTAGGGGTTTATTTGTCCATTTGAACACTACTATGTAGCTTAGATACCAAAGTTTGACAATTTTTTAAATTGAAGCTCCACAATGTTAGCCTATCACTTTAAGAGGTGGTATTCTGAAAATATGAATATAGTACAGGAGAGAGTAGTTGAAAACAACAGAGCACTTTGTTTTTGATGAATCTGCTACACAAGATACTGCTGACAAAGTACTGACACAGACATCAATATGTGGGACAATATTAATTGTTCACATACACACTTTAGCATTGGAAGGGAACTTCCAACGGAAACTTCACCTGTTCAAACTGCCCATCCCTCCACTTTCTATTGCATATGAAGTGAATTAGTCTCACATTATAATGCAAATGTAATATACTCTCACCTGGAAACCAATGAAATGTGAAATTTTGATGAAAAATTTTCCATCATCAACCAGTACTGTGTTAAGCTAATGTAAGGCGAAACGTTGGAATCTTTTTTGGATAATTTTCAGAAGTATTTGGGTCTCGATCTGTGTAAATCTGATGAAACCTGTTAGTATATTGTTTTCTTGTTATTTCTAACAATGGGCGCCTACACTGTCTTACTCACTGCAGTGTATGTTGGAATATTTCCCACTCTAAAAACAAATCTAGTTTGATTTGAATGACTAGTACTTTTGTAGTGAACATCGACACGATGCTAGCAAAACTGACTAGAATCTAGTAAAATATGCGACTGTAACATGGCATCACACAGACATCTATACTAAATTGACATGATTTCTGGTCATTTTGACTAGAATTGAGTCAATTTTGACTAGAAAAGAGTTGGTTCTTTACGGCTCCTATGTTAAATTGACTAGAATACTAGTCATTTTGAGTAGGCCTATATCCTTTAAATTTTGACGAGAATAGAGTAAGTGCCCATGTGATCCCGTAATCTAGTCAAATAATCTACTAAAATTTAGTCATTAAAGGGAGAAGGAGCCAGCAACTAACAGGCATAAGTTAAGAAAAAAAATGACATTGTGAGCATTGTGAGAATTATGGTACATTGTGATAAAGACAGCCTTTAAGGGGGGGGGGGTACTGTGTGATGCTCACCCTCAGCAAGGCCCTATAAATTAGTTAGTTTGTGATTATTTTACGTCTTTGCAAGTTTTACCCCGGGATAAAACTTGCAGAAACAGCTATAGGGGGAGGAGCTTATCGATTCAAACAGTGTATACATTACCACGGCGCAACTAACACACGTTGGGTGGCATGCATCGGTCACGCATGGTCAGCTCCAGACCTGTGCACGTGCAATCTGAATGGTTGGCAAGAACTTAATTTTTGTCTTAACTTATGCTTGTTAGTTGCTGGATCCTTCTCCCTTTAACTAGAATTCTTGTCACTTTTTTCACTAGAAATCTGGTCATCCTGACTAGAATTCTGGCCATTTTGACTAGAATGCAGTAAGAAGTGCCCGTGTGATCTGGTAATCTATTCAAATAGTCTACTAAAATTCAAGTCATTAACTAAAATCATGTTAATTTTGACTAGAATTCTTGTCACGTTTTACTAGAATACTGATCATCTTGACCAGAATTTTGGTCATTTTTAGAATAGAGTAAGTGCCCGTGTGATCCGGTAATCTAGTCAAATCTGACTGGATTGTTTTTAGTGAGTACGCTCTGTACTGTTTTTCTAATTGCAGACACAGAGGACTGTCAACCATCTTGTTCAGGGACTTACCTGTGCTACAATGGGGAATGCTATTGTCGACTTGACTTAAATGGACCAACGTGCGATATCCGTAAGTGGTTTCATCATGTTGTTTCGAAGCTATTTCTGTATTACTATTGTACTATCAATCTTCAGTGTTAATTATATCATATTTACGTAAATTGAAATGCAATTAGTTTCTATGACAAACATTTTCTGTTGTATGATTTACGAATTACGAAAATTATGACAAACTGCTATATTAATACATGAATTTGTACTAAGTATATTTATGTAGTTGAATTGTTGGATAAGACATAATATGTGACTGTTATTTTGTAGTGAATAATCATTTCGTATATTTGTTTGTGCAGAATAAAATACACTTCGATTCAATTCCTAGAGGTGAAAGTATTGGCAATCTTATGCCTCCGTCCCGGGCTCCGTCCCTATGGGGGGTTTGTCGTTGGTTCTGTTACACAATAACAGAACCATCGAAAAAGCGTAATGAAATAAAAAGTATTTCATCCAAAAACGCAAAAAAGAAAGTACGAACATATCTGGATAACACAATAGTCGTGGTTTAATGACATTCTTACAATGTGTAGTAATATAGCATAGTAGCAACGGTAGTGTAGTAGTAGTAAAAGAAGGAGTAGTAGTAGTAGTGTTAGTGTTAGTAGCAGTAGTAGTACTACTAGAAGTAGTTGTAGTAGTAGTAGCAGTAGTAGTAGTAGTAACAGTAGTAGTAGTAGTAGTAGTAGTAGTAGTAGTGGTGGTGGTAGTAGTAGTAGTAGTAGTAGTAGTAGTAGTAGTAGTAGTAACAGTGGTACAGTAGTAGTAGTAGTAGTAGTAGTAGTAGTAGTAGTAGTAGTAGTAGTGGTGGTGGTAGTAGTAGTAGTAGTAGTAGTAGTGGTGGTAGTAGTAGTAGTAGTAGTAGTAGTAGTAGTAGTAGTAGTAATGGTAGTACTGGTAACAGTGGTAGTAGTAGTGGTAATAGTGGTAATAACATGCATACATGTAGTAGTCCATGTACGTTCAGTGCTAGTATTTTAACCATAATCAAACTTCTTCTGGCTTTTTGTTAATTTACTCAAGCATACAGGCGTGATCATGTAAACATTACGATGATATATTTCTTCTAACAGGAAATTATAACGCCGTCAAATAATGGCTAGTCCTTTTAATATCAACTTTCTTTCACAGACAATGCGTGTAAAATTCGCAACTAACAGTTAAATCACATACATTAGTTAAAACTCACTTCATTGCAACAGTTTATCTCATTATCTGCGTTTTAAAATGATTACACTTTTAAATTTTTCTATGGTATGTACAAGTCGTGTTGAAAATTTGTTTTTACAGTGGTGTTCAAATATCCAACTTTCAATGTATTCATTCGTGTATTTTCCATTCTATAGAAGATAGTTGTGCCTCAAATTCCACAATTCCGTGTGACATGGAAAACGGAATCTGTGTAGAACGAGAAGCGAATTCTTCCCAATGTGCCTGCAAACCCGGCTGGATTTCATCGCCTGACAAGTTAGTGTGCAATGGTAAGTACAGTTCCGACAACACTCTGGATTTATTAACCCTTAGCACGCTTAACAGTCATCTGTGCACATTCGTACAGTTAAATTGAACAATCGTAATAATCATGTTTTTTCTTCACTTTTGCACAGGAGGCACTCCAAATAGCTAGTTTGCTTAAAGCCCAAGTTTAGTTTGGGGGATTTTTGTTTTATTTGAAAATTTAAGCCCAAAGGTCATATCACATCAATAACAGATTCTGAATAGGCCTATCTTTCGTTTTTTTAAATTAATTAATGAAAAATCTCGGGGGACCCCCGAGATTACGGGGTACCCCGGAGATTTTCGACTATATTTTACATTATAGCATCCAAATGGTTAATCAAGTGTTAAGGTTATCTGAGTTATACCTCATCAGAATGAGCAGAGTCTGCTCTTTCTGATGAGGTATAAATCCGATGAACATAACACCTTATTAACCCTTTGGATGCTAGTATGTAAAATAGATTTTTCATTAATTAATCCAAAAATCTCGGGGGTCCCCCCGAGATTTTTCATTAATTAATCAAAAACAAAAAACAAAAACACGAAAGACATTCAGAATCTGTTATTGGTGTGATATGACATTTAGGCATAAAGCTTTCAAATAAAAAAATCCCCAAAACCTAACTTGGGCTTTAAGTAACATATACTGAATTTTTTTTAATTACCACAAAAAAGAAAGCAAAATTCAAAAAAAATGTGAAAGAACAGTTGTCATTATTGTCCCCTCAAAATAAACTCAGCATGTAAAGAGTTAAAAAAACTCATTCGTGGCATAACGATTTTTAGAAATAAAGCCACGTTAGGTGAAGTACAGAGTGGAAACCTACTACAGTACGTACTTAATCGATTACCAAGTACACAATACCCTAGAAAGACATATGGAATACTTATCGTATATTTCTAATTTGAGAATAAGTTACTTACCACTATTACACAATAAATTTATTGAAAGAAACCTCATCACTATTATGTAATAATTCTGTACCGTTGTATTATGTAATGCAAAAACATATCTCAATATTGTATTCAATCATACTATTTATTTTCCCTGTTGTTTTCATTGTGCAGAAGAAAATCAAATCAAATCAATCAAATCAGACACACGCCTGTATATTATTACAGCCCGTTCAACTTCTCCAAAAAAATGTTGGGCGATGCTTTAATTACCACGGCGCCCATGCAGGCAGGATTTAAAATCGGTCAGTCTTCGCTCTGGGGCCGGTTGCACGAAACCGTCATAACTCCAGCGCTATAGTTGTCACTGATGTCTGGAGATATGACGGACAACTATTTGCGTTTCACGAAACCATGACATCTCCATCTCCAAGCGGTATCGATAGTAAAGCTGTCTTTTCATAAATGGTTGATAACTGTGCGACATTTGTGACATGCTTTCCAGCGTTTAGACTGAAACTTACGACAAATTATTTGAATTGAACATACATAGGAACAGATTTTATCACACAAAACCATCACGTAAACTTACAAACAATTACACGCTTAATGACTCTTAAGTCATCAATTTTTTATCCGTCAACTTAGATGCACATGGATCAATAAATAATGACCCTCCAAGGATACCGTAACTGCATTAATTAATTTGCAGCCTTCATTCACCTGCTACTTTTATTTGGTCCTTTTAATTCTATAATTACTTTAGTGTGTTCTTTTGTTCTTTGGTATTAATTCTATCTTAGTTAATAGAGTATTGGCAATATGTTTCATTTAATTGGTATACACAACAATTTTATATTATTTAATACAGACGCTTCATAACTAATGCATTTCTAACCACTCCTAATAACACCATAACTGTTCTACAGATTTAAGAAACTTATCACCTGCATATCCTTGACGACATGTTGGGTAAGTGTCAAATTAAATATCCTCTTAAACATTTTAATGCATGATTTGAAGGGTTTTATTATTAGTAAAAATTACTAATTTTGCCTGTGTGGTATCTGACAATTTTGCTGATTCTTGAAATGGCATGAGCCACTAGCTGTAACTGTAGGTGGCGTCCTGACTGTGGATGACGGCTGCCGCGAAGCTCGTCATAACTTTTGTCGCTGGAACGTTACCGATGTCAGGTTGCGTGAAACGCTATTATCGGAGATGTCCACGAAGTTGAGGAATGGTCTAGGCTTTCGTGCCAACCGCCGCTGACTTTTAACCCTAGCTATAGCCATGCCTCAAGAACTTATTTCCATCTTTCCAACAAAGTAAATAACTAAATACACAATAGATACAATAATATCATAACATATAAAATGAATACATATGTCAAATAATTAATTGATAATTGTAAAAAGATATTGGAGAGATGCATTGCATGGCATGAATTACTAGTAGACTTGATTTGCAAAGTGAGCTGAAATGAAATATCGCCCTCGCTGGCTTAACTATTGGAGGACTTATACCTCCATGCTTAACTGAAACTGAAATGTCATAACGTGCAAAGAAAATTGAAGAGGGAGAGGAGGAAGGGAGGGGGGAGGGGAGGGTGGGGCAGGTGGTGAGGGCCGGTCAGAGACAAACTCATTGACTGACCTGTAACTATGTTAGCATGTAGTCTTTTGTAAAGAAAACATTGGTCTGGATGTTATACCGTATGCTTCGAGTTGCACTCGAGCTTAGTATTCCTATAAGGATAAATTTGATACCAACGGAAAAGGTAACAGTCTGAATACCGAGAATCTTCCGGATGCCAAGTTTAGTATGGTGGGTTGTTGCCATGGATATAGGCTTCAGACTTCAATTAACTAAATTCGTCGATATGTATACTAGCCACATTCCTATAATCCATATCACTATTTACCCTTCCTTAGAGGTTACGTGACCTGATTAAGTTTCTTTTAAAGATTGGGTTCATGATTTGCAAGTCCATCACTTCATCCTTCATTATCATTACCAAACGGTAGTGAAGTACTTACAAATGGTGTGTTCAAAGTTTGAGAATCATAATGTCATAAACTTGTTGTTTTATGAGAAAATCTAATAATGATACCAGAATATTGTTCTTCCCGTGACTTTAGATTTTGCCCAAATTGCAGAACACGGTTATGTGTACGTTCGCATGACCAGCTGAGCAAAGCGGTCAGTGGATGACTACGTACGTTGATATGGTCAAGCGGTTGAACTCTGCGTGACCTTCGGCTAACGGCCGATCGGACAAATTTGGAACTAACGGAACGGTCCATGCACGGGCTGTCGCTTTGCAAATTTCGAAGCTTAACTGACATGTCCAGATTTTCAGCAAAACTACATACATGTATTCTACCCAAAGGGTTTATGAGATGTGTTTATTTGTACTAAATCTTCACATTGTGAATGATTTAAGCTGATTTCATTCATTTTACCGATTTTTGGCGTGAAAATCCCGAACCCAATCTTTAAGGAAAAGGGTCCGATGGTATTTTTGTGGATTTGGTTTGACTCGAGGCAAAAATTATGTGCCCTTAGGATGACCTTTAGTTTAACCCTAAATTTTCAAATTTGGAAGTTAAATGATACACTGATTTATAATTGTTTTATCCGAATAATGACATTATTCGCACTGTCTTTCATCGCATCTCTCCCTTAGATATAGACGAATGTACCATAGAGGGATTTCCCGCCGTTTGTGATGAAGACAATGGGATTTGTACGAATACTAATGGATCCTACATCTGTGGATGCCAGGACGGTTTCTCGTTGGGCACGGATAACTTTACTTGCATAGGTAAGTAACAAAATAAGTAACAAATATTTCATAAACTTTTTTAGAGTATTGGAGTGAAAATTTGCTGTTTCTGCCACGTCCTATACGGACCACTTCGTTAAGAATCGAATTTTACTGTAATTGGAAAGGGATATTAGCTATAAATCTTTTATGCGTGATTTTCAATTCGTTGAAAGTGGAATTCGTTACATACAGAAGTCCATGTCATTGTTATTTCACTCTTTTACATTAAGTGAGTAAGTTTGAAAACGTAATATTTTTGTGTAAAACCCTCCGGGTACATTGAATTGAAGTAAATCTATTTTCCCTGTATAGGGCCTATTCTCACAAGGCCCTGGGACAGATTATTGCAGGGCGCACTCTAAGCAAAAAGGTTCCGAAAAGGTACCCAGCCTTGTCACACACAATAGCGGCACCTTTATTGGTGTTCTTGAGCACCATTCTAACGTAAAAAGTTGAAAAATAGCATCATTTTCTTGAAAAGAGTGCTATGAAGCACCTTAATGGTGCATATAAGCTCCTATTAAAATTGTGTTGCTTTTGTAACAAAATGGTGCAAAATTGAACCCTTTTGTTTTCTTAGAGCGTGCTTAGCTTGGCCAATGGGGTGGTGCCACGTGAAAAGGCCCCCCCCCCCAAAAAAAGGGGGGGGGGTCCTCGGTTTCCAAAACATGTAGTGTTAGAATGATGTAAGTTATGACTCATCAAGGTAAGTAACAAACAATAATTGAAACATTTCTTATGGATTGAGGTTCAAGAACGTTCCACGTCCGATCCTGGACGCTTAACTACCTCGCCTGATTTGATAGCGGGAATCATCGTTGCCAATCAGCGCAGATGCACTCTCAATAAAGCTACGTTCCCACTTAGCCGAGTTGTAGTTTCGAGTATGGCGAGTTAGCACGAGCTTGAACTCGCGCTAGCTCGCCATGAAAATTGCTTGTTTTACGAGTGATCTACGATGCAACATCGAGTTTAAGGCGACCACTGTACGAGTGAACCGAGCGTGATACGAGTCACACAGAGCTTGGTATTAGTTGTGATGACCTGCGTACGACTTGTACAGACCTTTCTACGACTTGTACCGACCTACGTACGATTTGTGCCGACCCCCATAGAGTATTCATGATCTGGTTAAGAGCTTTGTACGAGTTTCACACGACCAATGGAGTGGGAAATTCTTCAACCCCTTTGGAGTTGGATTCTGGGGGCATATTTGCTCTGACCGAGGGAGGAAAATGGCAGCATATGCAGAATTCGATGCAAATATGTCAATAAAGGATCATTAATAAATTAATGTACTACACTATAGTATGATAAAATATACCTCTTGTCCAAAAACTAAAACATCAAAGACATCATTAAAAACGAGGATTTCTCCAGGGTTTTTAAATCAATTGGAAAAAAAGTAATAAAATGTACAAATCGTTTTTATATAATTCTACGAAACAAAAACAAAATAACCCGACATTATAAACAATTTCGTAATATTCCGACAACATTAATTCCTACACGTAAAAGACACTCACTATATTATTTAAAGAAACTCAGTAACAGTTTTGAAAATTATTACACAAATCATGAATTACAATAAGTCAAATTGAAATCGAAACACTTAAAATAAATGGAAAAGAAATACAACAATTTAGAACATATTTTTATCGAATTCAATTCTTTCTTTACCAAAATTGGTCCAGATTTGGTTTCAAATATAAAAAGCAATGATAATCAGTATAACAGCTATTTATCCAAATCTTTAGATAATACGTTTTTTGACTACACCCGACCAATCAAGTCGTAATTATGAAAAAAAAAAATCATTGAAATCCAGAAAGTCATCAGGGTATGACGGCATCAGTATGAAATTATTAAAACAAATAACATGTATCAATGAAATTGCGCACCCGTTAGAATATTTATTCAATATTTCATTGTCAATTGGAACATGCTCAAATTTACTACAACTGGCAAAAGTTAGTCCCATTTAAAAACAAAACAAAATATCTTCCCGAAATAACTAACTACAGACCTATTTCTTTGTTGCCATCTATGTTCAGAACTTTGGACAAACTGATTATAAAATATTAATTTCATTTGTATCTGCTATTGAAATTTTCATTTCTTCACAATTTGGGTTTATAAGGTTTTCCAACAGAGCATAATATTATTTACCTTATAGATGAAATAACTGATTGATTATCAAAAAAGGAACATAATAGTGGCAATATTTATGGATTTAGACAAGGCTTTCGCTTCTTTCGACTACAACATTTTTACTATAATTATCGAATTCGTTGAATCACCTTATCTTGGTTTAAGAGTTATATTTCCAATCGACACTAATATCTCTCATAAATTCTTATTGTTTTATAATAACAAAAATTCCCCCATGTTACGTATTCAGTGCGGGGTCCCTCAAGACTCCATTCTTAG
>JZLH01S0240027.1:4398-14456 GCA_001188425.1 Eucidaris tribuloides | reverse complement strand
TGACGGTAAGAAACGGAAACCACCCGACCATCAATGTTTGAACATTATACGGACTACATATTAGCGATTCATTGTTTGACGCGGTAGAACGAAACCCCGCCACTTTTGACAATATTATACGGCCACTAATTAGATACGGGATTCATGTCTGACGGGTAAGAAACGACATTCCGACCATCGTTTTTGACCATTTATTACGGCACATTAAATAGTAGCGGGATTCATGTTTTTTTTCCTGACTGGGTAAGAAACGAACCTCGCCGACCATCGTTTTGACCATTTATACGAACATCAGTAGCGGGATTTCATGTCGACGGGCTAAGAAACGAACCCCCGACCATCGTTTTGACCATTAATACGACATAATAGTTAGCGGATTCATGTCTTTGATGTGGTAGACACCGAACCCTTCGACCATCGTTAATTTGACATTATACGGAAAATACATAGTGCGGGATCTTCATGTGACCGGGTAAAGATTAACACCCCGACCATGTTTGCGACAATTACTACGGCCACTAAAATAGTAGCGGGATCATGTTGCCAACGGGCTAAGAAACGAACATTCCCGACCCATCGTTGACCATTATACAGCGCACTAAATCGTAGCGGGATTCATGCTCTGAACTGGGTAAGAAACGAACACCCCACGACCATCGTTTTTGATCCATATACGGAAGCTAAATTAGTAGCGGGATTCCATGTCTGTTACGGTAAGAAACGAACCCAACCCGACCATCGTTTGACCATTATACGGAACTAAATAGTAGCGGGCATTCTTTGGTCTGACGGGTAAGAAACGAACCCCCGGACCATCGCTTCTTGACCATTAGTACGCGCAACTAAATAGTTAGCGGGCATTCACGTCGTACGGCGGTAACACGAGGATAGTCGCCGACTTTATTAATTTTGACGAAATACTCGATAGTAAATATTGTTGCGTTCTTCCAAGATATGGTTTGATAAAAACGAGTGTGAACATTCGGTAAAATTTTCTGCCGCTGTCGAGAAAAATTTCGAGGGCCGACTCTGAAGAAAATGTCGCCGCCCATAAGAATTGTATTTGAGGTTTTAAGGGGCGATTGAGACTCGCCGAGGGCGGAACCGCCCCGTTCTGCCCCGGTATTTCGACGCTGTTTTCATTTGGCTACGTGAGAAAGTGCTCGAGAGTGGTTGTGCCTAGATATACTCGGTCTCCAAGGGCGCCAAAAATACTAATATAGCTATTGTTTTTTCTATGGGCTACCATAGACAGGAGTTTGCCAAGACCTTACGTGTAGCGATCGTTAGCCCCCGGGCTCTTGTTTTCTATATTTCAGGTGCGCCAAAAATGCACTGTAACAATTGGATTTTCTTCATGTTGTTACGCCCTGATTTTTTTAAGTGGAAATGCAAAAGAAATCATCGCGCTAAGCTATCACGTTTCCATACTTTTGATGAAGCAGTCGGTCATGTCGTACTTCGTTCAAGCAACGTGCAATAATCCCGTGGCCAGCGGGGTTCACTTAGAATTAATATAGCTTTTCCAATTTTTCAGTAGCCGACAAGATTTTTAGTGGCAATCGGCACCCGGGCCACACTAATTTCGAGCCCTGATGTACTCGTCCCTAAAACATTAGAACTTCACAGATAACACATATTACAACTGAAAATATCTTGTGTGAAAGAGTATCATGGGCTTATGGACAGGATTCCAGTCTGACAAATCTGACCCCACAACGGCATTCTTTCAACCAATAATATTGCGCCTTCCGTTTGTTTACTTCGATCTGACCCTAAATGATGTGGGTCAGATTGCCCTGTGCCAAAGTCTATTATAGACATTGCACAGCGGCGTCTCGTATGTTTAGGGTCAGATCAGATTAAACAAAACAGAAGAACAAAACTGACTTTCACACTAATCTGCTGATCAAGTTATGTCTCAAATATGATCACCACCAGGTGCGTCCCATTGTTAATGTTCATTTCAATTCAATGCCGTTAATTCAATCCAGGTGACAAAAAAACCTGATCTGAAATGGGTAAAAGGTGATTTTCTTCTCCAGACCTGTCCTTGTTAACTTTTAAGCCCACTACATTATACTGCATTGCATATTATCAGCGTTACATGATTTATTTAGTTTGGGCAGACAAAAAATTTTATGCCTTCAGTCTCAATGTTGTACCCTGTCACTCCTTTCTTATCCACTTGGATTGATTCATGATTCTGTGCAGTCCAACCAGTTCACAGTGTATGCTTGGAAGTAGATGACTGCAGCGCTGGGCACAAGCACTTACAGCTGGTAGGTCCGATGTTGCATATGTAGTGGATGGCACAACGCAGCGTAGGGGAAATAACCCAGAAAAAAAAAAAAAAAAATGCCTAAAAATCCCTCACAAATAAAATAATAAATGTCATCATAAATGACTTTAACAATTTACCTAAAAGCCAATTACAGCCAACATTCATGCTTTACTGTAATATGGCTGTCGGCTAAACTCAGAAACCAAACTCAATGGGCCTATAGGGAGAGGCGGGCTTACACTGTTAACTTTATTGGTTAGTTTGTGAATTTTTTTGATTTTAGGACACCCTTATGCTCTCACGCTCAAGAAAAAGTCTTTGCCAAATTACAATACCGGAATCGGTCCTCTAAGATCCCTAGACAAAAAGAAATTTGACCCCCAATGTCTATACTTTTGTAAAACGACATTTGGTCGCTTTTTCATTTTAAATTAAGTTAATTTAAGTTATGATCACAACAGAAATGATACTACTCAACTTATTTGGAAAGTTTTTCTTGGTGGATAACAATGCTGCTCAGATAATTTCGACCTAAGAGTATTGCGTGGCTAAGAAAATGGCGGGAAAAAAATCATGATTACTTTAGTTTTGCCGAATGAATGGAAGTTGCAGTAGTTTAACCCCTTGCTTAAGGGGTTTTTACTGGGTGCATGTCAAATAATACAAACTTATGGAGCCCATGCGTATAAGTTGTATGGTGTACTTGACCCAGGACTTATAAAGGAGGTGTGGGTCTCTCTGTCTAGTGTTGAGATGCCGGTGAATTGTGAATATATAGTACTATCCATCCAACCCTCTTCAGCAAATAATGTATAATGCTATGCACCTGTTTTGATTCTTAAAATGATGAGTTTTTATTTATAGTTATCAAGATTTTGTTTTAATTTCCATTTCATTGGAAAAGGGTGGATTACTCATAACATCTACATAATTGTCAAACTTATCGTTTCTTCTAGATATTTTTCTAGTATTTTACATTGGCATAACAACGCAAAAAGTGATACTCTAGTCTTCTTGCTCCTCTACAGTATCGGGTTTCCCAAGTACTGGGAACAAATTAGTAGGAAATAATTCGTGAACCTCCCCAAAGTTCGGCTAAAGCATAAGATAAAATGACTCTGACGGAATGCCTAAAAAAGGGATAAATTAACCTACCTTTTGGGAATGTGGACCATCATTCCTCTATCTTTATCCTGTGATTGTACACTCAGGAGTTTGAAATCATATAAGGCCGTTTCAATAAGTAAGGAATAATTCAAACCATTTACATGAATTCAGGTCATTAATATTATGCGCGTTTGCTTATTTAAAACACAGCTTTGATACAAAACATGGCTATTTCTATGAATCAACAGAAAAAGACTAGTGTCATTGAAATTGAAATACATAATATCTGAGAATTACATACTGATCATAATAATACATTATTAATTAGATTGGCTTTAACGTAGCCCTAATGAAACAAATGAGTCTAAGTTCAGTTAATTAATTATAAAGCCCTGCCTGCTTGATTGGCCATATCACGTTGATTACTTTGATAATTTTTTGTGTACTTTATTCTTTAAATCATTGTGTATCAGAAGAAAAAAAACTTATGACTTGGAGAAATAGTGCATTTGGATTAATCCGGTACGCATTAATATGTGATTAAGTGCAGAATGAATATCCCTGAGAGCATCAAGTGGGTTGGTGATTTGGATGTGTTGGTTGGGTGTATTCATAGGTAGGAAGATTGTTCACATGAGGGGGCCACAGGACAGAAAAAGCATGATCGCCATAACGCGATGTGTGGGTAAACTCCATACTTTAACGCAGTATTACCCAAGCAAGCCTGAGATTTGGATGGTGTTAGGGGGGTGTATTAGAAATAGATGTGGTTGTGCTAAACCTCATCACAACACATAAATTAAGTACAGTGACGGAGGAGTTGCAAACAAAATACTTAAGCCTAGATACTGATGGACGTGCTAAATATTTGTTGCCATTGCGGGTAATAAACTTTAACAATAATTGCCTTTCAACCTGCTGAAGCATAAACATCAAAACTACGGAGCATTTTGAGTCACTTAAAAAAAAAATCACAAAAAATCACAGGCTCAATTGGGGTGGTATAGGTAGGCCTATTTATTTTTTAGTGATTTTGTTTGTTATACATCGGAAACATTGTATTTAATTTGCTTTCCTGAAGATTCATTTAACGACACTTTCATTTATAAGGTATGTTCATTGTAATGTTCGAACATTACTGTGTACACTTACTGAGCAGATTCACAATTTGCACAGTACGATGTATGTGCACACAGATGTTACCCTACAAGTTATTGGAAATTGTGTCAAAAAACCTTATCCGTGAGGTCCATGTGTGAACTAGCTCATGAAAGTTCAGGCGGAATTTTTGGAAAATTTGGCTTTTGAAATTATCCATGGTCAATTCTGTTTTTTCAAATGTTTTCTGTTTGATAGGGGAACTGACTTGTTTTTTGACGAAATTTATAACTGATGTTCACATTGGTTTAGAAACGGTGGAACTCTTGAAAGGATATGGTCTGTCGAGGAATGCGGTGACGGACAAGGCCACACTCAAAAACGGTGTCGATTCCTCTGGAATAAAAACCGCAATAGCCAGAAAGGAAGTCATGTAAAGCTTGAGAGCCTAATTTTACTCAGATCATTTGAAAAAGCTTACATGCGTATATAATAATCGTTCAAGTTGGGAGAATTTGTTTTTTGCGACGATTTTCTTGATTTCGTTAACGCCTGCGCCACGAATTTATTGCTTCACTCTCGGCGTTTTCCCAAGCTTGATCATATAGTTACGGTAGTAGTTGGTATACATCCTTCACGGACACTGTAGACTGCGTAGCTCTCTTGTGCAGCAAAGATTTGTGACTCGAACGGTGCCTTCCACATTTTTTATTTGCCAGTTGAGACTGTAACTTTGAAGTCTTTGATCTACAACAAGCCTCCCTTATTGAGAACCAGCCAATCATCAATGCAGTATATTCCTGCCAAGCTCCAGAATTTAGAATGAGATTACTTATATCATAGCAATATTTGGTTTGTCAATCTTTCCCAAAGTTGTCAAGTACAGTTCAGAAAATCATTTCATTAACTAGGTACTAGTTGCTTTCACACACCCTAACCTCGATCGCTATGATGTTAATTTGTTTTGTTGTTTTAGAATGTATGATTAGCAAAACATCCCTCACACAGTCAACGCTGGTTTATATGTCGATAATGCTGGAGGTGTAACGAGTGCCAGGTATGCCACTGTTCCTAACTGCAAACAATGGTGACTTTTTCATGAGTCTTATTAGATTTTTCATCCTGCAATTAAATGCTGACAACAATTTATAATATGTATTAAACCTTGAACTAGCAGCAAGCTGTTTTGATGGAATTTCTGTTCCAATAATTGGAGGAAATTCAAACTATGTGCTGAATTAAAAATTGGGGTACTTTTTACATCATTACATTTGTTACATTTGCCAGTCGTGCATTTGGTTTTGTATGTTGCCACATGTGCTTGGATATTGTGTTTCAATCATGTCTTGCATTTGGTTTGCACCTTTAGGAAGGTTCAGAAATATTTCAAGGTCAACATTCTTAACATTTCTGCAAGGTTTGTTAGTGGATAGACTTACTCCCCCCCTTCCCCCCCCCCCCCCCCGTAACATGTATGTTCTGGAAATTTTAAGGGCTTGTTGACTGGTTACGTTGTAGCAAAATATCTGATGTAAGTCAACTAAAAAGATATTAGAGTTTTGGCATTGCTGTTCTGACTATATGGCTATCTTATGTATGGCTGTGATGTGTTAGACAATTCAATTTTTAGCTCCATTTGACAGTAACCAAATGCTGAGATACCAATTCGAACTCAGTAGGTTTAAACGACAAAACAGCTTGCATGTATTTGGCCTTGACTTTCTCGCACCTAGGTGTTCTTACCCTCTAGTTCACATTTACCAGAAACTGAAGCTAGTGCAACGTTCCATTTTCTCTACTTTCTCTATCTGGAACCCAGTTTTATGTTATTTATTTCTGTAGATTTGCTGTAGAATTAAAAATAATATAACACCATGAACACTCCTATTCAACTTGTAATTTTATGTCCATTATATCTTAGTTTATCGTTTTGGCGGAAATGTAAGCTTTCTTTATACGCAAGACCCTACAGTTAATAGACTTACCTCAATTTAATTATTGGAATATATTTTATTGTAGATATAAAGTTTAAATCACAAATGATAATTTTTTAGAAAATCTGACAAAGTTATTTTAGGAAACCACACTCTCGATTTAACCACTTATATCTCAAAACTTTTGCTATTGCCTTCCAAGGCAACATATAGACCTTTTACATAGTAAGATTATGTGTCGAAACTGAGTGCTTTTTTATTTAGATAATTTAGTCATTTGTATATTTGGATATTGGACGTTCACAAATTTTTAGCATTTCCAAGACAAACACACAACTTCAGGGACAGAGTCACCCTGAGACCCCACTCTTTTTCTTTTGGAAGGTATACTGTTCATCAGTTAACATATCAGCACATCAATATTGAATTATCGTGGTTCAAACTCTCTTTGATTGATGAACCTAATTCCTTGGACCGAATACTTGCTGGCATATATTAGCTAGTGGAAAATCGAATCAACTGTATTTATTGCGTGTCGTTTTCAAATACAACAAGTTTAGGTTTGATTATTAGTGGGTTATTATCATCTTACAACAAAAATTTATATCAACTCAGTAACACTCACTCTACAGGTAATTTGGTATATGATTATGAATCCATAGTAAGGGCTCACCAATGGATAATATACAGTATCTTTGAGACAGATCGACAAAGTGATGGTGTACACAGGGGCGTTATCCGTGTTTTGGATTGAGGGCAAAGTGAAATTTTTTTTTTATGCGATTTGGACACAATTTGTTTATTTGATGGTATTTTTCTGCTAAGTTAGATGGATCAGTTATAGCTGACTTTTCTAAAGCTTTTAAACATATCATTCTCATTTATATTTATGAATTTTTCAACGTTTGTCAAAATTATTGGGGCGGGGGGGTGGGGGCAAATCGATAACTTTGCCCCCCCCATTTTCGATGGGGGGGGGGGCACGAATACCCTCTTGCCCCCCCCCAGGATTTTAATGTTAATGTTGGTTTTAATTTTTGTTTCACTGATGTTTTCGAATGTCTGACAACTTTGTGAAAGATTGACAAAAAAGTTTGTCTGATCAACCAAAAGATGGCTTGAATAAAGACTAGTTACACACAATATTTGCAGAGTACTGGATCACCTCATGTGTGGGCATCAGTCCCACGCTGATAAAAGTAGTATTTGTAAAGTCAAGGATTGTTATTGTGCGTGTTTTTGTCGTCAATGACATCTTCAGAGTTCATCTATGAATGAAGTGTTTTGCAACTATCCATACATGTACTTACAGGCTGCTATAGAGGATCTCGTTGTTGACACAAATTTGTATGCCCCCCCCCCCCCCCCCAAATCAGGTCAGGCTGCTTGGTAATACTTGCTGTAAATATTGGAGTTTACCCACACCCGTTATGGCGATCGTGCCTTTTCTGTCTGTGCTCCCCTCCTGTGGAACAATCTTCCCACCCACATCCAAAATGCACCAACCCTGGACACTTTCAAACGAACACTCAAGGCTTATCTATTTCAACAATAATTTGGATTTCAATACTGAACAGTGACTTTTATTTGAACTTAACTCATTTGTTTCATTTAGCTCTACACTAATTAGTATGTATAGATGTAATGTGTCTCAATTTATGTATTTCTAATGTCAATCTGTTGTTTTTCATGTATAATCAAGTTTGTAAAGTGCTTAGAAACAAAGCATATTAAGTGCCATATAAATGTTAATTATTATTCTTATAATTACTATGTAATATCACAGTAAAATAGAGGAATATAATTTCCATTTTCCAGATTTACTATCTAGAACTAAAACTTTTTTTTCCAGGGGGTTGGTGGGGATAATACCTACTGTAGAAGAGAAGACTAGAGTGTTCTGTGTTGAATGTAAATATAGAAAACAAAGAAGAAATTGAATTTTGTATGATTCCCCTTTCCAGATGAAATGGAAATTAAACAAATCTGTATACTATAAATAACTCATCATTTAAGAACAAAATCAGTGATACATTATACATTTATTTGTGGAAATGGTTGGGTGGATACTTATATACATCAGGGCTCAACACTAGCAGACACCTGCTTGCCTGGGGCAAGTAAATTTTGCTTCTGGGCAAGTTAAGTTTAACCAAGTTAAACCCCTTGGAAGCAAGGGGTTAAACTACTGCACTTCCATTCATTCCACTGTTAGACTCCATTCTTCCCACTCTTCACTTATAAGAAAAACTTTCAAATAAGTTGGAGTAGTATCATTCTGTTGTGATCAATAATGTTGAAATTTAACTTTAATTTAAAGTATATAATAAAGCTCCAAATTGTCTGTTTTACAAAGTATGTCAAATTCTGTTTTGCTCAGTATTGTAATTTTGCAATTTTCTGACTTGAAATTATTTGGTGAAAAAAAATCACAAATAACATAATTAACGTTAAGCTTCCTAGGCCCATGAGGTTTTGGTTCTGGTTTAGGGACATATTTACAGGTAAAGCATGATGTTTTTGGCTGTATTGGGCTGTTTAGTAAATTGGTTAAGTTTCATTTATATATATTTATTATTTTTATTTGGGTGAGGGAATTTTTAGGCATTTTTTTTTTCATTTTTTTGTTCAAAATGCTGTTTTCTGCATTATACCTCTAATTCCATAATTTTCTTGGAAAATCTAGAACATGGAAAACTTTGGGCCTTAGCTTATGATCCAGTTTGGTAAGTGTATCCACTATCCAACTGTCCTATGCTCTGTGAACCCAAGAGAGTCTATGTTATACCACTGACTGCAGATTTTCTCTTTTCTTCACCCTTCTTCAGCTATGACATGGTGCATTTTGGCCATGCCAACTCCTTGCGTCAGGCCAAATTGATGGGAGATTATCTCATCGTGGGTGTACATAGAGATGGTAAGATTAAGAACAGGGATGGAGTCAAGGCCGACTGTTCCGAGGCACGAGGCCACTGGAATCATATTTTTCAGATAGAGCTTGTACATGTGACTTGGTCTGAGACCAAGGCCAAGGCAGGCAAAATCTGGCCTCGATGCCGGCCTAGACTCCATCCCTGATTAGGAATCAAAAGTCTTGTATCATTGAGCTGTGTACAGTATGTGCAATAATGTATTTTTTTATGTCTTTGCAGCAAAGTTGCTGGAGGCAGTTATATTTAATGGATTGTCCCTCGGGAGTGCAGAGGCATACCAGTACTCATCAACTGCAATGCAGTCAAAATGCTCTACATGTGTATATTTTGTTTGTATCCACCACAAACTGAAGTAGAATTTAAGCTAGTTCGTAGTTTTACATTTGCGCACACATGTGCGCTCAGAACAAAGATCATTTGAACAAAACTTGTGTAAGAAGACTTTAAAAAAACCCCTGGATAACTCAATGTCAAATCTATATGTGCTACACAAAATACATATTCAGGAATGTGACGGTGAAGGTATTCTTCTGACAGTGTGTAACAAAGAAATTGATGCAGCCCGTCACTTTAACCCTAAAAAGGCTGGGGGGACGGAATCCGCCCCCCTAGACGTTTCGCGCATTATGTCTGCGACGCGCAAGGTAGTTGCGACGGCGTTTCATGACTTTATTTTCTCGAATGTCACGCATCTTTTGAGAC
>JZLH01S0240023.1:196-10821 GCA_001188425.1 Eucidaris tribuloides | reverse complement strand
ACAAATTATAATATACCCGAATACATCTCTGCTACAATTGTTAGGTGGAACCATTTTACAAGTAAACAATTAAGATATACTTTATGGTTTATCCATTGCCTAGCAAGAAATACAGTGTTTTTTTTCTGTTGACACTGACAGTGGTGGCTTCGAATCATGTATTTAGATAGTTTTGATGCTAAAACATATAGCATCATCCTTTTGAAATGGATTAGATATACTTAAATGGCTCGTTGCTATGGTCAATAAGTTTCTCAGCAACCGTTGCTAAGAAACATGCCGTATCCGTTGGCTCCACCTTTGAAAATAATCAGTATAGGCCCAAATATAGTTGTGCCAAATTTCATGCTTTTATCATTAACTGAACAATTTTAGCCATATTTTGCACCGATCGCCTAGACTATTAATAGTTACGGCTGTTTGAAGTTGACATTAATCAATGTGGCAACGTTAAAATCATGCTCAGCACATTAAATGTTAATCTCTTTGGGGAAACTTAAACTCCTGTTGTACTATCTGTCGACAAGCAATATAATTTATGCATCAGGAAACGGGGAGATGATGAGAGAGGGCGGTATTGATAATTGAATTATACTCGAGGGTTCACTCAAGCTGGGCAAGCCCCTGTCATCAGTTAAATTGGAAGTTTTTTAGTTCCGTGTGATAAGAAAGAGCACAGGAAATGAGGAATCAGAAGCTTATCTGTGAAGTCTTGTAGATTGCAATGTCCACACAAGCCTGTCTTGCGTAAAGGTGTACGGCATTACGAGCTAGTGCCATTTCATCTTTAGTATGTCCTATCTTTAAAGGCATTGTTTAAAAATGTTTGCACATTTTAAAACATCTGAGCCACATGATTCTCCATGCTACTAGTCAGTACTATCTTTTATAATGTCTGTAAATGAAAGCCTGAAAAAAAATTGTCATTCAAAATGAACATTAGATGCATTTCCAAAGAGAAAATCTATGAGCAGCCATTCCAGTTTTTCCCATAGACTACTGTGTTATCGGAGTTTTTTCCACAGGACATTATTCATGTACTGACATTTATCTGTTAATATTTTACTAGTGACAGCATAACTGTCTAAAATTGTGTGTTCTAGGGTGTTCATTTGTCCATTCAAACACTATCATGTAGGTCAGATATTAAAGTTTTGTTCTTTTGTTTTGTTTTGTTTTTGTTTTTTAAATAGGGCTTTCATAATGTTATAAAGTGTCTTTAAAGTTACTCTTACATGATACGGAGGCAAGCAATTACCACTTGAGCCGGCAAAAAAGAACTAAGTAAGGTAAAAGTCAAATTGATAGCAAGAGGCCACGCTTCCATACAAGATACCGTCATTTGATAACTTAATAACTATCATACATAGCTATGCATACACTGTTTGATGATCAAATCACAAGTCCTTAGAAGAGCACTGACAAAAATGTGTTGTGATAACTTTACAACTATGAAATCAAATAAATGGAAGCAGTGGAAAGGTTTTGTTTTAAATTATATCAACACACTATAATAATAACACAAGCTTTTCATTTTAAAAGTGAGTATCATGTTACATTACTTACATTTCTTATTTGAATTGATGCAATTATTTTTCATCAAACTTGGTTGCCTTTTGCACTTAAGGTTGTCAAAATTACAACAACAAAACATTATTATAGATTCCTGAGCTCAAATCCAAATTAGAATGGCTATACTGCTAATAGGTCAACTGTGAAAGTTGTGGATACTAGTACTTACATTTTAATTTTGATTTTCAGTATTTTGGACATTTTTTGTTTTGTTTTTGTTTGGAGGGAAGGTCTTCTACTTGATGAACTAGTGTGCACTAACAGGACAGTGGGGAAAAAATGGGTTGGTCATTACACTTCTAAAATGTCAGAGCTTTCACCACTAATTTCACAGATATCCCAAATAATATATTTCAGCTCATGGTCATCCCTTTAATTCTTTAAAAGCTGTACTGATATTTTGAAGAGATGGAAGGAATATGGCAGATTATTATTAGGGCTGATGATCAGGTAAGTAGTCAGAACAAATTATTCAACCCTGATTTGAGGACTAGCAGAATTATCAGTAAATGTCACGGAGGCTCATCCCAACTAAGCCTTGATGATATTTGACACTTTTTTCTTTTCTTAAATTAAAGATACTGGGGGTTATCGTCTTCCAGCCATGGAGACCTTGATTATGTTCCATATTAAGTCCATCAGGATCAGGCACTGCCAACACAGATCAGGACGGGTGACATGGGAGTGATCATATTGAAATGTACGTGTCACCTGTAGCTCGTAGATACCGTCAGCAATGTGGAAACTATCGTATGATGAGACTGCATAAAATTCATGAGCTACAAGCATTTGAAGCATAACAAGTCATATACATGTATGTGCAATTCTACTTACAAGAGACATTTTCTGCCAAAAAAAGCAACTTTGATTTTTGGTTTTCAAATTAAGATTTGTCTGATGTGTTTGAGGTAATAATTATACGTTTTACAGTGAGAGAAAAGTAAGCAACACACTATTTGCTAATAATCATGTAAAGGAATTAAGTAGAGTGAGAAACATATTTTCTCATTTATTACCGAGTATGGTTATGTAGCTGTAGGCCAATTGACCACATATTTCAATTCGTAAGTACAATATTTATGGTATTTCATTTGTCTGTTAACCCACTGGCAACAGCATCTACATTTCATAATATTTAGCTAAACGGCATGATTAGTTTCCCTATATGAATTTGACATTTTTATCCATGAAATCAATTCAAGCTCAGTATGGATAATACATCTATTTGCATGAATACATGAGGTCTTTTTTTCCCTTTACATATGTGTGAATGACAAAACTGGTGTTTAAAATCCCCTGTCCCTCCTCCCTGCTCACAAGTGTCAATCCACATTAATTGAGGATTCACTGTCGAGGGAAGAATTGTCACACCCATGTATATTGTCATTTGTCACCGATGGGTCAAAAGGGAATATCAATCAAACTTATCTTGCACTTTGGGAGTGACAATTTATCAGTGCTCAACGTGTTCACTAAAGATCATGTTCTTGATTTGCATAGCACACCCATTTTTGCCCAGATTCTGTCAAGCTAAAGAAAGATATCTACTAACAGTAATCAAACTTTGGAATTCATATGCACTATACATGGAAACGTTTTTTGCCTAAGTTGTGTGTGTAATAGCAATCTGAATGCCAGATGCTGGCAGTGTAATCTTCACAAAATGATTGACTGATTGCTGGAGAGGTCACCACACACTTTTCCAAATTCACTGGTATGGATTTCGGATCTGGCAAGCTTTGAGTAAGAGGCCAAATATAAAGACAATAACACTATATAATTCACTTCTATCAATATGAATCTGAAACAGTCTCTGAAGGATTTTTTTTTAATCTACAATGACTGGTATTCTCAAACGTGAACTAACTTAGTCTCCTGAATAATTCTGGAATGCTAGTTGCCTGTTTTATGGAACACCATTTCAAACAATATTTACTACATGTTTGGTGCCTTAATCTGTTACCACAATTTTATAATTAATTAATTTTGTCATGCAATGAATCAGAGTTTTAATTTTTACAACATATTTTGTGCTATACGTTCACTTTATTACAAATTTTAATAAAATAAAACATGAAAAATGAATGTCTTAAACTTGGCGTGCCATAAAACAGGCAACTAACTAGTGAGTCAAGGGACTAAGTTACTCACTTTCAAAAATACCAGCCTATGTTTCTATACAACACTCTCCATCATGCATGAAATAAAAACAAAACAAAACTTATAGCTGTTTGAAGTTGATGCTACACTGATAAAAAAAAAACTTGCTTGAGGTTGTACTGTTCAAAAATGTGTGACAAATTAAAGGTATTCGCTAACATTTACCATAGTTAAAAAAATCTGAGCTACATGATTCCCCATTGTTAACCTTATCTTTGATAAGAGGTCTAAAAATGACGCCCTGAAAAAATTGTATTTTCAAAATGATTATTTAGTGCCTTTAAAAAAGTGAAAATCGTAAGTTGATCGGATTCACCTGCCAATTTCTCCCATAGAACTTACTGTGTGTACACCTACGCTATTTACATCCGCCCGCAGTTTTAATTGTTTATTCATGCATAACTTGCCATTGGCAGTGTAACTTTCCAAACTTCTTTATTCTTTAGGTCATCCTACAGGCCCTTGGTACGTGCAGTTTCGTTCTACACGTGGTTCAAGGCATTACACAAATTTCGGTCTCAGAAAATGCATTATTGCATAAAACAATCCCAAATTTAGTAAATGTTCTAGCTTGCAAAAGTTGCACATTAATGAGTAATGTAACGAGAAACGGAAAAATTTAAAATACACGCCATAATCGATAACAAACGTACAGCTCTAATGATTGGCCTAAAAATCCAGAGAATATACGGAATTTGACCAATCAGAAAATTCGAAACGGCCCCACCAGATTTTGCAAACAACAACAATCCGGTCGGCCATCAACAATCGAGTGCTGCATAGCGTGCACGATCTGTTCGCCGACGTCGAAAAAAACTGACGTCTTGTTCAAGCAAATTCCGGGACAAACATTCGGCAGTGTTTTGAAGATGGAAAAAATCTAACTGGGCGTCCATGCCGAAAAGGCAGCAGAATTGTGATTATCTCTAAGTTTGATGTTTGTAACACAACACTAGACTAACGATGACGTGCATTCACGATATTGGCCTGATCGGATGTCGTCAGCGGAACAGACATCGCGAAGCGTAAGCTATCATTCAACGATCAGCGCAGAAACTTCATGAAAAAGAATCTGCAAGCTGCCACATGCAGTACCAAGTTACAGTCGGATAAAGGTAAGAAACAAATTATGTAACAAAACTAATATTAATTTTTAGGGGAAATAGCCCACTTCATGTTTTGCGCCTCTGCACCTGCTCATGTACTATTAGCGGAGACACTTGTAGTCGTGTACGTCTGCATTGGTTTGCTACAGCATGGTGTGTGTGGTATATGTGAAGTACACAGACATGACTGCTTTATGAGACAGCTGTGAGATTGACTGCTATTGTTTACATTGTAGGAGCATGTTGTGCACAGAAATGTAGGTAAATTTAAACTTTCCTATGAAGACATGAGTATATAAATCTATCAGTTTACTTCCTTTGTACTTCCCAGTTATATGCGTCTTTTCTGCATCTGCCCACAAGGACAAACTCTGCCTGGTCTTTTTATGTTTGACAGTGATAACTATTGTAGTGTAATTTGATCCGATGATAATACAGTACTTCAACATGATGTCTATATCATGTGTGAAAACTTGAACTGGGTCATTTCATTATTGCAATTTATACCGAATGTTATAATGCTCGCATGTACATGTCTTTTCAATTGAACTTCGCCTAACCACTGCGAATAATTATGGAAAAAACGTGGGCATGGGTTTTGTAATGCAACTTGGAAAGAGTATGTGCTGTGTTTTGATGTGGCTGATATGTAAACTTATTTGTTTCAGAGTGGTAAGGTTCAAAGCGTACTCAATGACCTTTATTACATTGACCTTATTGCCATGTACATGTACATTTGGTACAATTGATAACTACTGACAGAATTCTAGTTTGAAATCAAGGTCAGTTCACATATGAAACTAGAATTGAAATGATAAGATTTTTGAAGCTGAAATGTCCAAAGGCCATTATACCCCAGGGGGTGTCATGTCAAAAAATGTCAGATATCAGATACTGTGAATACTTATTAAGGTCCACCCCCTCCCCCAATAAATGAAGTTGAACAAACTTATAATGGAGGTACATTTTTATCTTTAATTTTCAATTGATTCCCCCAGAGATGAATCATCTGCAGGAGAGCACCAGAAAAAGCGTCTTCTACGATCTCATATCCAGAACTTTCACAGAAGGACGACACACATCTTCCCAACAACGTTTGATACATGTATGTATGTCTGTGCAAACCGTTGGATCGGGGGGAAAAGTTCCTTTGGCAATGAGAAGGAGAGAGTACCTCGGTCGCCTGTCACACGCTTGAACTACTTTGGAACGAGGCATTTGTTTAGAAGCTCAAGTCTCTGCCCCCTCTACCAGTGTTATTCAAAATTAAACTGCATTATATTAAAGCCAATTTTTTTCCATGATCAGTCATAAATTTTGATTCTACCATGATTAATTCACATCTATTAGATGACTTAAAGGCTTGGTGTGAATTTCTCTGTTTCACATTGAAACATGTTTAAGGTGAGATTATCTCGTAAAAAGTCCGAGAAAAAATAAGAAAAAATCTGTGACATTTTATGTACATTGATTAACATAATATTCAAATATGTTCCGAAGATAATTATTACACAAAAACTAGTGTGCCATTTTCGCAGCCTGGGGGGCAGGGTGGTACGTTGAAAATGCCTTTGAGTAACATACTGATGTGTGGCAACTGGAATATTACTTATATTTTGAACGGTTCTGCCAATTTTTGTTAAGTATATCATGTAAGGTTTTGAATTATACATTTGTTTCCCACTTTGAACTTCATGAGAATTTTACTTGTGTGTGCATGAGAAATGATATCAACTGATAATACAATTTTTTGTAAGTTAACATATCAAATTCTGGTACAATAGATATCTTTCCCACACAATGCCTTTGTTAATTTAGATGGCTGCAATTAAATGCAAATATTCAAGTGTTCATGTAATTTATAGTTGTTTGTATATTTTTATTTGAATGAGAATTAATGTCTCTGTGTATGAAAGTGAAATGGGGCAATGCATGAAAAAGATGTGATGAGAGTGGAATGTAGGTCAGTGAATATGCTGCTGAATGTGAGTATATTCGTATTCATATGGGCGGTGTCATTGCGAAGGAAGGAGGGGGTGATGAGTTTCGGGGAATCCTTCGGGTGGGGAACAGTAATCAGTCTGAGGGCGATAGTGCTTTGGGTTATGGAATTTCTGTAGCCGGAAAGAAAATGCATTTTAACAAGTTTTATATCCCACCACAACCACATTTATATATTGTTTTAGTTTCAAACTTTACTCCATGTGCTTCACTATTTGACATTCAAATATGTGTTAAAAGGGAGATACTAAATGTATAACCCCCTCCACTTAGTTTATCAATCTATAGCTACAAAATGAGATGTGATACACAACAGCAGTAACTATTGGTTCTTCATCTGGTGATGAGTCTGTGCTAATCATCCTCATCTGTTACTAGATAAAAAAAACACCTTCTGGTCTGTTTAAATATGAAACCAGTCAAACGAGATGAATGAATGAATGAATGAATGGTTATGGACTGGATGGATGGATGGCATGGATGGAGCATGACATGAATCGGATGAGAAGAGCGAATTGGATGGACTGGTTGGGTATGGGGAATGAACAAGATGGTTATGGATGCCCCATGACATGGAATGAATGGATGGTCGGTATGAATGAATGGATGATAAGAGTGAATGGTGATGGATGGCTTGCATGTCGTGATGATGCAATGGGTATGGCATGGACTTGTGATGCGAGGGACTTGGGCTATGAATGATGATCTGTAAGTGGATTGGCATGAATGAATGAAGATGAATGAATATAATAAATGGAGGGTTGGACTGGTGAATGAGTTCATTTCTGTAACAACATCACTTTAGCAAATAACAATATCACAATATTTACAAATTGCGAAAAAAAAAAGTTAAACTGCTCAACTTTTAAGAACAAAGACCCCCCCCCAAAAAAAAAAAAAAATAAAAATAAATAAATAAATAAAAATAAAAGAAAATAACACTATAGGGTGATTCCGATCCATGGATAAAAAAAAAACTCGGAAGCGTAGATTGCTGAGCGTCTATGGTTTTTCTCTTTATCAATATTTCGGCCCCTGTCCCCCATATCCGCCACCTGCTTATGTCAGAAAGTACAATAGTACAATAGTGCCACTCATTAAAGAAGTCCTTGGGGACGCCATGATATTTGTTCCTTATTAACGACTCTTTTTATCAGGATTGCAAAAAACAAAATCAGGGCTGCTCAATCGCCTCCCGCTTTTGGCGGGACCAGGAAGATTTTACTACATGTATTATGAGTGGCACTGAATCATTAAAGATTAAACTGTGTGTTATAAAAATACCATTTTTATCTTGGCAAAAAACAGAAACGCTGCGTACAGAATATCAATACTAATGACTGCAAGTAAACAATTTCTTTTGGCCGCCAATCGTCTCAATCTGTCCACTCATTGGCGGTATTGGTTCCACCCGTTCGCGTTATTATGCCGTGTATGATTTTTACACACGTGCATCACTACGCCCCTACTTTAAACCGGCAGCAACGTCTCTCTTCGCATCTTAATGCATGGTGTGTCCGCACAGCGTAGCGAACAAACGCGCGTGTTACTGTGAATGGAGCTGCCAGTTTGTCCACTGGCGATTCAGTTGATTCAGTCGTACCCGACCGCCAGTTGTATCTTAGATTTCTCGTTTAATGGGCCAATTTTAGTTCCAAATGAACATCAAGACTTGACGTAAGCTGTATTATTACGCGTAATTATTTGATGGGATATTGTGTAATGCCCTGATGGTAAGTGACGGAATCTCCACCAAGAGACGCATACGCGGGCACCGGTCTCGCAGTCTACTAGGGCTGTTTATTTGTTCCATTTATGACACTACTATGCTATTCAGATAGCCAAAATTTGACAATTTTTTTAAATTGAAAGCTCCACAATGTAGCTATCACGTTAACCCACTGGCTATGGAACGGAATGTGCCACGTATTTACTCTATCAAAAATTACAACTGTCTTGCGGCAGACAACACCTTAAAATTTGATATATCTGTAAGTGTATCGGCAAAGGGTGAATTTTTAGGGTTTAAAAGCGCATCAGAAAGTGCAGGTACAGGGGCAAAATGTCAGTGACAGCCGAAATTGCAAGTTGTGACGGATTGCGACCCCAACCTTTGATTGCCAATCTGTGTATCAGCACGCAAAAACTCTTGCCATGGAACTGTATCATGAAGAAATTAATAATTATAGTGTATTTAGAGACTATTCACATTATCTCTAAGCCGATTAAGTCTGACAGAACTGACTGCATGTCAAAGTTATATGGTTACTAAACAGCTTTGTAACAAATTAAACGAACTTGTGGTAAAACTATGGGAAATCATTCGCAAATGCTGCCGGAATTATTTGTACCATGTTTTTGAACAGTTGTCATCCTAATAATACAATCAGTGGTATTTATGGTCACTTTGCGGTGTATTTAGTTAATCCTCTGACTCATATTAAACTCTTTGGTAAGAATTAGGGTGGTGACAAAAAGACTTTTCGAGCATTGACCTACAAAATGAAGCACATATGTAAAAAAAAAAGATTACCACAAATGACCTACTTTAAGATATTCTATTTTTGTAGATGATGTCATACTATAATCAACCCACATAATTATTGAAAATTAAAGACAGATTTTTGCTTTAATATTTTTTGTCAGACTTTTCTTTATACTTCTTCTCAATGATATGATAGAATTAGTTGGGTCATCTGGAGCACTTCCGTGACCGTGGAGCGCGAAGGTCCGTTTCTCAGTGGATTTGTCTTCTTAGAGGTCTAAATAAAAAATTTAGCGGGTATGCCAGTTGCAAAAGTGTGGGCAGAATGCAGGAGACCCCAAAATCCAAAATGGCCGGCGGCGGCCATTTTGAGCAATACATTTTTGGTCATTTGGCCTACAGTGCTGCTCAAAATGTGGATTCTGGGGTTTTTGAGGACAGGAAATTTAGATCCGAGGTCAATTTGATGATTTGAACTAGTCTTGGCCCTCAAATCCAAGATGGCTTAGTGGATAGAGCGTCCGCCTCACGTGCGGAAGGTCGCGGGTTCGAGTCCCGGCCGGGTCATACCAAAGACTTTTAAAAATGGTACCTTCTGCTTTCTAGCCAGGCGCTCGGCATTCTAGAACAGAGAAGGGTTATAATAACATTAATGTTATGCAGGGCCCGCTGGAAGAGCAGTCTATCAGACTGAAGTGGCTACCCTGGGTAAATAAGACGTTATTATTATTATTATTATTATAATTTGGGGGTCACGAAGGTCAAAATGTTCAAGTTCATACTATAGGCTTAATATTGGGCTGTAATGAAAGCTCTGATTACACCGAGTTAAAAAATGGACAATTAAAATATTCAAAATTTATCCTTAGTATTCGGAGGAAACAGTTTGTCACACATATACCCCAAATCCAAATTGGCCGACGGCAGCCATTTTGAAAATTATATTTTCCGTAGGTTGGCCAACAGCTTGCTCAAAGTTAGGGTTTGGGGTTTAAGCAGTCATATATGTTGAAATTCAATGTCGATTTCATTACTTGAAATAGTTTTAGCCCTCAAATCCCAAAATAGTTGGCGATATGGGGTCACAAAGGTCAATTCTCAAACTCCATACTCTGAAAGCCATGATAACATTGAATTAAAGGTTTTATATTTCATTTACCGTTTTATCCGTTTTGGTAACAGCATGCATCATTGAACTGAGTCAGCAGGGTCAGTGTATAAATAGTGGATCTAAGGGATGGGGTTAGTAGAAATAACCTATTGAACTTGCTTAGAATCGTTGGGCACAATTTTAACCAACT
>JZLH01S0240012.1:25836-43263 GCA_001188425.1 Eucidaris tribuloides | reverse complement strand
ATTGTCAATTTTGGAGCAGTATGTACATACGTGATCTGATTTGGAAAGCAGGGCAAAATTAATGCAGAAAGGGAACTTATCGGAGCGACAACTCGGCGGGTATTAAGAGGTACAATGTTCTGTAGTTGGACTATACACTTTGAAATCGCATTGTCATTAGCAGGCGCGCGGCACAAGGGGAAATCCCCTACCGTACGGGATTTTGGCCATGCGTAGGGGGTAGGGGATACCTACAGGGAAAATGGCCTTCCGTAGGGGAAACGTAGGGGGATTTGATGATTTGTAGGGGATGTGAGGGTTTTTGACAATTTTCAGAAATATTCGTAATTTTTCCAAGGAAATCCGATTATATTCGCCCATTTTGTCCATCGCCGAGGAAGAAATTGTGATCAATATTTGGCTTTCAAGATTATTTTTAGGGAAAACATACCTTCAGTAAGGAAAAGTTGATTTTGTAGGAGAAAAACATAGGTTCTATGGGGAAATATGGTTAAAGTAGCAGTCAGGGGAAAATCAAAATTTATGAGTGGCAGCCCCGTGGGTCCGCGCGGCAAGGCAAACTACGTAAAACAAAGCAAACCATGGCAACGAAACAATGATGATGTTGAATATTGGGATAAGAATTTATAAACCAAGCCTCAGTACGGGTCAGTTGGGAGGAATAAATCAGTAAACAAAAGAATACGTAAGATCTAATATATGACGATTAGGATGAACTGACAAAAAATGACATGTAGCGTATCTCGTGAGATGATTTCGTGATGATCAATGACAAAGAAAATCATAATTCCCAGAGTGAAGATGATGTATTATATCATTCATTTCGTTATGGGGCTAGAGAAAATAACGACGGGCCGTGAACAATTGACTAAATGAGCAGCAGCAGAGAAGCAAATAAATATCGGGAACAACAAACAGAGACACTTAAAAAATATCGAAATGACGTATTAGCATGATACATCAAGGGCAATGCCAGTAATTTACGCGTCAATCACGCACGGCAAAAAATTGTCAACTATTTTCTTTTAAACATTTAATGGCCAATTTATAATTTTAATATAACAAAATTAAAGTTCACCAACTGCATATTTCGAATGCAAAAATATCAGCAGCAACCAACAAGTAACAAAACATCAAGAGACAAAGCAACGACAAACGACCCAGTAACACTAGCAATACAACTACAGTAGTAGCAACTTCTCAATTCTGAAGGTTAGAGCCCAGTTAGTACCCGTGTACTCAAAACTAGATCAGGTAAGAAAAACGGATCGTACCCGCGGATCGTACTGCTGTGTGCATGTGCCATTACGTGCATAATTTTACGATTAATATTTTGAAATAACAGTACATGGTTTTAAATAAAACATTCACAGCCAAACGCCTCGTACATTATTGAATGAATGTAATGAAAAAAATACTAGCAGCCCGGCAAACAAGACACTTATTTATGTGTGCCTTGCCGCCAGCCGGCCGCATGGCAGTGTACCCGGCCGAATCGGCGCGGTGCAGACTACACGCGCGCGGCAGTACTCCACATCCCGAAACACGGGGACCTGCGTGCGCGCTGGGTTAAAAAAAACCGCGAACTGGGGTATATGTATGCGTCCAATTTGCGGTCATAGCAGTCTTGTCCACTCTGGTGCTATTGTTGTTAGTGATGATGCAGTTATTTATACAATTCATAGATTCAAATAGATTTCATGGAGTTTTATTTAAAAATGCTTATAAACGGCCGGCCCACCCACACGCACGGCGGTAGCGTGCGGCTGGCGCGCCGCAAAAACCGGGCGATTTACTACGGATCGCAATATTGCCAATGTGACGCGTCACGCGCGGAATTGAAAACGACACGTGTAAATTTTGGTGTTCGAAATTTGCCGATTTCCGACAGGGCAAAAAAATCCCTGGCGAGAACACTGACGACATGTCTGACAAGTAAGGTCCATGGTACTGGTAGTATCTTGATAATTGTCAATCTGAAACAAACTGAATGTTTCTTATGGGCTCTGTGAAACCGTTAATGTTTTGAATTAAAACTGAGTTCGGTATGTGGCAAGGGGCAATATAGCATCGTTTGCACTATATTCCCCTTGCTTGTATGGGTGGGTTTGTTCTGGTATAGACCAATGGAATCTGTCTCCTTTTTATTCAGGGGCTTCTCATTTTTAATAATATTAACATCATCAGTCAGCCCCCTCATCAGGAGACAGATTTGTGTATTCAACGAGTTCGTGCGAAGCAACTCGGCGTCTCAAGCCTAGTACATTTTTGCATGCGAATGGCACGAGAAGAAAATGTAACAAAAATATTACACGGCAGACCTAGCTTCCACAACTAATATTACTGATTCTTATATGGGATCAGCACATCTCTCGACCGTACTGATTTTTCTGACAGATCCCTGTTTTCTTTAAAAATGTCTTCTTTTCCCACTTGGATTGTATCAAAACGTGATTCAAAATTCCATTGCAACCGCATCAAGTGCATGCGATTGATCGGTCTAGTGTGCGTGCGCACGCGATAACCCAGGTTTGCCACTGATTTCTAGGAGGATCTCTACTTGTGCACGAGATTGAATCCCAGTACAATTTATCCCAAGTTTTTGTGCAATAATCAGAACCATGAATTGTCGATCTCTCTGTTGAATACCAAAAGGATAATAGAAATACATGATAAGGGTTTGAGCAGGAGATAACAGTGATTGGGTATTGGTACTGGAATAAACTGGCAAACTAATACAGTCTATCAATTGTAAGGCGCACCCCTCGACCCCCAGGAATGGTGCGTCACTTGTCAAACGCGAGTCAGATTTTCATATACCATGACGCACCTGTGTGTCTCGACTGTGACGGACCATTTTCTTACAATGACTGTGCCTAGGCCTATTTAAACGTATACAAACTGACGCATCCCATTCACCATGCTGTGACGGACCAAATGCTTCCATGACGGTACCCTGCGTCATTATTTGTTGGTAAATGACCTACCCATGACGCACCATTCCCGGGGGTCGAGGGTGCGTCTTACAATTGATAGGTGTATAACTCAGCCTTCGTTTATATAAAATATATCTAATAGATGAGGAATCTATTGTACTATTATCTTGCATCAAGTATAAATCAGTAAATCAAAGTGCATGATTGCTTTTACAATAAGAAATCAAATATATTGTGAATGTATAATTCAATTTTATTCAGTGCTTTTTTTTAATTGTAAATATGTGTAATACATTAGTTGTATTTTTGAGATTACTGTTCATTTTAGAATCAAACTTTCTTGCAATTTGTATTAAAGCTATATTTTTTCAGTTATTGCCAAAATGGGTAAACTACCATGAAAATGAGTGGTTTTCAGTTTAACTTTTAAAAATTAGTTGAAGAGCTCTTTTTGTGGAAAAAAAACACTTATTTATATAATGGTGCCAACATGCTAGTGTTCATTGTAACACTTTTTTTGCTGCACTTCTTACTGGCCAAATATTTTGATAACAATGTTGGAATAACTTAGACTCTGTCATCATACATAAAACATCTCTTTGTAAATACATAAAATATATCGACCATGTTTCTGCAGTAAAATGACAAAACATTTAGCTGAAACTTTAATCAAAATGTTTTTTATTAATCTTCACAGTCAGTTAGTATTTGGATGGTTGACCTGTTCGATATACATGCACATGATTTTTTTTGTTATTCCATCAACCAACAAAAAAATCAATTGATTGAATTTTTGATTGAATTATTTTTCAGAAAAATGACTGCATCTGGTACATTAGTTCAGTGGTGCTCCGGAGAGCTCAGCAAGCTGTTGGGATCAGAAACATCAGAAGAATTTACCAGGTTTGGTTGGCAGGCATGTTTCATGTTGAAAACATCTACTCATTTACTCGCCCTTAAGCCCAGTTTAGTTTGGGGATTTTTTGTTATTTTGAAAGCTTTATGCCCCAAGTCATAACCTGCAATAATTAGATTCTGAATGTCTTTAGGTTTTTTAAATTAGTTAATGAAAAATCTCGGGGGTCCCCCCCCCGAGATTCTTCATTAATTATTTAAAAAAAAAACTTAAGACAAAAAAAGGGTTATATGAGTTATACTCATCTGAAAGAGCAGAGTCTGCTCTTTCAGATGAGGTATAACACATGCAACCTTGAAGCCTTTTTAAACGCCTTTGATGCTATAATATAAAATATAGTTGAAAATCTCGGGGGTCCCTCCGAGATTTTTCATTAACTAATTAAAAAAACTAAAGACATTCAGAATCTATTATCGGCAGGGTTATGACTTTGGGCATAAAGCTTTCAAATAACAAAAAATCCCAAAACTAAACTTGGCTTTAAAGGCAAGGTTCACCCTGACGTCAAGCTTGGTTTTAATAATAATAATAATAATAATAACACGTTCTTGTATAGCGCATCATAACGTAGCTTATCACATGTCTCTATGCGTCGTTATTATTACCCCATGGTCATAACAGGTACATATTAAGCTAAGGCAGCTGTTACGACGTTTTGAAGCTATAAATGCCCGACCAGGTACCCATTTTAATACACTATGGTGGGAGCACAGGCAAAGGCAATTAAAAAATGCTTGCTGAACGGAACATTACGCCGGCGGTGGTTGGAACTCGAACCCTGAGACCTCTAGATTATCAGGCATTGCCTTAGCCAAATTCTCCGCCACAGCACCTCTTACAGGAAAAATAATAAAAGCAGAAAAATGAGAGAAACATTAAAGCCCAAGTTATATTTGGGATATTTTGTGTTATTTTGAAAGCTTTATGCCCCCAAAGTCATAACCCTGCAATAATAAGATCTGAATGTCTTGTAGTTTTTTTTTAAATTAATTAATGAAAAATCTTGGGGGGGGGGGGACCCGCGAGATTTTTGACTATATTTTTAGCATTATAACATCCAAAGGGCTAATAAGGCATTAAGGTTATATAAGTTATACCTGCATTTAAAAGTGGCAGAGTCTGCTTTTTCAGATGAGGCATAACTCAGTAATAATACTACTGATTAACAATTTTTTTTTTCCGTGAAACCTGGGGGGGGGGGTATGATTGTACATGTCATCCCCTCCACCTTTGAAGAAGTCTGTATGTTGCCCTCTGTCAATAATAAATCTGCTCAAGTCTGTGATGTCACACAACATAACAAATTTTCATTGATTTTGAATATCAAATTTCATCAGAAGCTGACTCAGCCTCTTGTAAAATTCATACAGATTTAAAAATGTCCTGGATTCAATGGATTCAATGGATCCACATATATGCATGGAGAAAATATCTCATTAAGAGGTTAAACCCTTCTAGTATATGACTGTAGTTTGGGGAAGTATCTCATGCTCACACCTTCTACCTGTATAATGCCTACATCGTTATGGAATATTCAAGCACTTTCTATGTATTTTCCAGGTATTTATTAGCAATAAATGATGATGAAGAACTGAAAGACTATCTGCAACAAATTCTGGACAGTGCCAACCCATCACACACTGCATTTATCACTGATCTACTGAAGAGGAGGAATGACAGAGGGCCCGCTCTCCCTGAAAACTTCACAGTAAGTGATCATTTTGTTTTTGTCTCACCTACATAGCAGAAGGGAGACATAGGTGCCACTTTTCTGAGGGCGACCATGTCAACATCAAAAACTTAAAGGTAACTGACATGATTGGGCGTAGTCCTCAACTTGGGCTGAAACTACTCTAGAATCAAGTAAACTATGCAAGGATTCTCCTGTGAAAATCTTGCAGTCAAACGTTGACTCATTCTTAATTAACTGATGTCAATATCCCTCGTGGCAGGCAAACCTGTTGTGTGGCTCTCTGTGGGTCCTATTTTTGTCGTACCTCGTTAAAATTAAAATACTATATTGTTTATCCTTGATTCTTCTTAAGTAAACAACTTAGAGACAAATCCTTTCAGCTAGGAGATCTACTCCAGCTGATGTGTAGTTGGTATATATTCCAACTCATTTGGTTCTTGAAGCATTTTCAAGTGTTCCCAATCATGTCACTAACCTTACGCAAGGTTAATTTTTGATTTTTTAAAATATAATTTTGAAAGTGTAAGTTCTTATTGCATGGAATTTGAAACATAAGCTTTATGAATTATCACTTATCATTTGATTAAAATGTCAAATGTTAGGTCATAAAGTCAAGGTCAAAGGTCATTTCAGGTCAACAAACTGAAAATTTCTTGTGTCAACATTATAAACTTAACCAAATGTTAAGATTTTGAGTTTGTAACAAAATTGGGAAATTATATGTTTCTATTGCATGTAACTTGGAATATTGGTTATTACGTATCACCAATCATGTGCTTAGAATTAAGGTGGTGACAAGTCAAGGTCAAAAGGTCATTTCAGGTCAACAAACTTAACTATGTTATGACATCAACATAAAAAAAATTAACCAAAGATTTAAATTTTGAATTTTTAATATGCACATGTAAATCCAAAATATTCGCTCAAATTCCACAAAATTTGCACACAGGGTTATCAAATATGGCAAATCATATAACACAAGTTCTAAGTCACAAAGTCAAGGTCAAAGGTTGTTCAGGTCAATAAACTTGGACAAAACATTTTAAACCTAAGGCTTAGTTTTTGCAATTTTACTTAATTTCAAAAGTATGTCTGTTCAGACTTGATATCAATATTTGATATTAAATGTCACAAGTCATGTGACATTTCTTGGTCACAAAGTCAAGAAATCTGCCATAAATAATTGCATAATACAAACGAGACTGCCAGTGTTTGTGGTTATTTTGTAGTCGGGTTTTTTTTTGGGGGGGGGTATCTTTTTAAGGTGTATACCATTCATACCATTAAAGTGTCTGATGTGGACCATTATTATGTCTTCAGTTTCTTCCCTTCTATATGACAACAAAATAAAACCTTTCAAGTTCAGTTTTCCTGTATAGGACCAAAAAATATGTTGTTTTTGTTATCTGTTGGGAAGAATTTTGACTGTCAATCACTAACAGTTATTCAATCAATTAATGCATCCTTAATACGTACTGTATGCGTAAAATGATGTTCATACAGCAATTGCTAAATGGACATGTACTACATATGATGAAAATTTTGCATTGGTTTCATTTTTGTGAATTTTATGACTAAACAACTGCAAAAATGTTCACTTCCTGATATGCTTATACAAAATGTATGAAAATGCAATAAAATCACAGAAATAAACCATTGCAAATTCCTCTTGAAGCAAAATTGCCAAAATATGTTTACTCAAAATATATGCCAGAATAAAAATGCAATAGAATCACAGATATAAACCCTCGCACATTTAAACAAATTTGTCAAAATATCTGTATACAAATATATTCCTTATACTCTACTGTACAAATGCCAATCACCATGGATATTTAGGTATAAAATGACATATAAGTCATGTTATAGCTCATTTCATTACAGATGCTATGCTTTTATAGTTTGAGTTTCGTCTTATAGAATCATAATGAAGAAAAAAAAAAACAATTCAAACTGGTCAACAGAATAAAAACAAGTCTGGTGAAATGCATTGATAAGTATTAAAGTTTTTTATTTAGTAAACATACTCATCTTTGTTTTGTTGTCTCCTGTATAGGTGTACAGAAAATCAGCTCATCCCGAGGAGCAAACATGGAAGGAGTCCAGCAAACATAAAGGAAAATCAAGAAGCAGAGAAAAGAGACAAGGGAACCAAGATGTGCTTGATGTCAGCAGCGTAAAGACCAATCTTCCACAAGCAACTCAAGTAAAACACAATTGAACTTAATCTTAAAGGACGATGGAGCTAGCAACTAACAAGCATAAGTTAAGAAAAATTTGGGTTCTTGCCAGCCAATCAGATCACACATGCACAGGTCTGGAGCTGACCATGCGTGACCGATGCATGCCACCCGACGTGTGTTAGTCGCGTTGTGGTGATGTATGCACTGTTTGAATCAATAAGCTCCTCCCCCTATGCTGCAAGATTTATCCCAGGATGAAACTTGCAAAGACGTAAAATAAGCACAAATTAACTAATCTATGGGGCCTTGCTGATGGTGAGTATCACACAGTACCCCTTATTTAGGCTGTCATTATCACTATGTACCATAATTCTCACAATACTCACAATGTCATTTTTTTCTTAACTTATTCCTTTTATTTGCTGGCTCCATCTTCCTTTAATATTTTCTATTTTACTATTTGTGCTCTTGAGCAATCTCACACCAAAAATGGAAATATGTTTGCAACACTTAAAGTTGATATTCATAGGAAATAAAATCCAATAAATTCAGTTTATTTTATAATGTAATGAGTTCTTTAAGCATTTCATGCAGTTAACATGCCATGAAAGTGTGTCAGCTTCGGGTTTTTATGGAAATAAACTTGCGATAAATTGACCCTCTCCCAACTCCGAAACCGTCCGCAGAAAAGGGCCTTTTTGTGTGACGTCACACCCGGGATATACTTCACGCAGCTCACGCGACGGACTGCGATGAACGCACAATGTCCATAGAGTGTGTGTCAGCTCCATACTCTCAAAACGGCTCAATATTGCTTGAATTGTCAATATCTGACATACATTCGTCCTCTCATGTGCTAGAACATATCTTGATATCATTATTTATGTCACTGTTGGCACAGAAATAGGGACAAAACTCGTGTTTAACTCGCTGGTGTGTGCGAGAGCTGTACAGCTTGAAAACAAACCTGAACTTAGAAGTTGTGTTTGAGAACAAAAATAACTTATTGTAGAGTCATGTTCCGAGGTAAAATTTCCTCAGACATAACAAAGTCTAAGTTTTTTTTTCCATTTTTACTCAAATTACATAGAATACTGCATTTCTCTGCGTTTCGCTTCGTTTTATTTTGGTTTCGTACTATTGCAATGATTGTTTACTGTGTATGTTATACAATGGAAAGTAGTTCCGGAAGAAACGCTATCTCGGAAGCTTTGTAAACTCGGTAGAATTACGGCAAATATCAATAACGGGCGAAGAATTTGTACAAACTACAAAATAGCCTTTTATTGGAGTGTGAAGTCTGTGCATGAGGCTGATCTGAGTGATGAAAAAGAATGGAGCGAAGAAAGTAAAAATGAGGATTTTGATGGAAGTTGGGTGGGCGATAGTGGGGTAGAAGACAACAGGGACATACGAGGGTAAGCCGCCGACGCTAGAGATGACAAGCATCCGTGCACATGCCACTGATAGCTACTGCACAGAGAATGCGCGTCTTGAACATTGTACCACAATGCATGACGCATGCATCGGTCTCTCCGATGATTTTATTTCGTCCATTTTGTTTAATGGTCCGCCCCCTGGGTCCTCCATCTGCAGCCATCCCGGGGGGGGGGGGGGGGGGGGCAGTGTCATTACACAACGTGTACAGCCATGCGCGTGTGAAAAAACGCGTCAAAAAGGGTTGTTTTCAGTGGTCGGACGATGTCGGCGCGTACATTGAAAAGGGTATCAAAATCGCTAAATCAGTGAAAAAAGGGTAATAGTTTTTAACAGAAGGTTTAACTTCAAAGGGTATCTTTTGAGATGGCCGATACTTACATTACTTGTTAGGGTATTCAAGATCGACTTTCATACTTGATTTAGGGTCATATTTGATAGTCCAATGCACGCGCATTGTGTACACGTTGTAATGACACTAGCCCCCCCCCCCCCCCCCCCGCCCCGGGCGAGCGCATAGTGATCTCAAATTCATGAATGTTCCAGAACAGACAGTTTTATTTTATTCTATCCAACAACCTGATCTATCTAACTGCATTTGTTTGGCTTTGTTCATGTTGGCAACTCACAGTTCTCACGATTCTACAAAATCTAATCTTTGTCACGCGCAGGTAATGTAAAGTCACCAGCTAGCGATCTGATACCAAGCCCGCGCGTCCGGCGAGCTCAGTCAGATCCGAGGCTGCCACAGAGCCGCATTATACCGCTACAACTGCATTACTCGCGCATGAATCGTAACCCTAGCAGAATCGCCTCGACTTTTACTCAAGCTCGTCTAGAAATTGATACGAAGTTTACGGTAGACTAAATCGGTCTATTCTTTGATTATATGTTATTCATAATGATTATAATTATCAACTGTCTTCTTCCATGGTCGAAAGAGGTAAAGTATCCGGCTAATGGTGCAAATCGCTGGCCGACTCAGAACACTGCATGACCTCCCAGAATAGCGCAAACACAGCCGTCACGGAGGTTGACGGTCTTTTCCTCTTTTTATTTTCAGCATTTTCCACCAAACAATACGTCCTTAGAATATTAAGTTGGAAATAATGAGACATAAATTGCAAATGATACGGCCTACCTATCATTTTCATAAGGGAAAATAACATGGAAGTTCAGGGTTGTCTTTCCAGCTATGTATGTAGCTACGTACCCGGAAGTTGCCCACAAGTCCACGAACCCTTCTGTGACATCACAGCTAAAGGCCGTTTTCAGACAGCAAATGAGCGCAGTAGGCCCGGAGGTTAGGGTGATGTTTTCACTCTAATTTCGCTTTTGCGGGAGGGTTATATTGCTTGAATGACATTCAAGCTTATTGTATGGCTTATAAGCTCTCTGTAGATGTGTATATCGTCATATTTCTGGTTCTTCTATAAATGTCTCCTTTAAAGTCAGCAGTTCAAAAAATGGGGAATGAAGATTTGTTTTAGAGTCATGTCATAGTACTAGCAGAATGCAGTTATATTAAGTGGACATCTGGAGTTTATCATTTATCAATTCTTTGTGAAATAGAAAGAAAATAGTGTCCTATATGACACCAGTCTGTGGTAAACTTCCAAGTTGTCTTAAAAGACGTAGGTTAACATTGAGAGCTTTAATTTGATTAAAAAAGTGTCAAACTGTGATATCTGAGCTATATAGTAGTGCTAAAATGGACAAATAAACACCCTAGAAAATCAAACTTTGGAAAGTCATGCTGCTACTGTCAAATTATTCATGAATGATGAATTTTCACTCTGGTGGAGGATAAAATAGCGTAGATCTACACACAGTTAGTCTGTGGGAGGAAATGGGTATCGGGAATCTGGTCAACCTGGGTACTCATAGATTTTTCCTGTATTTAAAGCACCAAATAATCATTTTAGAATACAATTTTTTCAGGGCTTCATTTTTAGACCTTATCAAAGACACTTAAAGCATGGAGGATTATATAGCTAACATTATTTTTAAACTGTGGTCATTGCTAGTAGGGCTTAACCGATATTGCATTTTCCTCCCCGATCCGATGCCCGATGTTTTCATTTCAGAATCGGCCGATGCACCGATCCGATGTTGTTTCTCATAAAAATGATTGATGAAAGTTAGCAGTTACCAACTTACAACTTTTGATAAATTTTATTCACCCCGCAAGCAGTATATGAATGAGAAATTACCGTAAAAGAAAAAAAAACAGATGATCGTAAAGTCTGTCTCACAACTTCCCTGAAACCCTGGAAGTCACCCGCTGTGTTACTTGAGACCCTGTGAAGTCTCCCATGTGTCTATCCAAATCGGTTGATAGCAACATTCCTATCTTCCAAACAATAAAGTGTGTCCCTTTCCCACGAGCAGTCATCTGGGAAAGCATGTGAAAATTCCATTGAGTTTTTTTTTACCTTAATGAGCTTTCATTATTAGCTGGACGGTGACTACGCATGCACCAATCAGATTGCGTGTGTGTGTGGTGTGAGAGAGTGCAGTTTTTACAGCATCTCGTTGATGGCTATTATAGTGAAGAGGGGCGGGGAATGGGGTGATTACATGTTCGACACTGTTAGCCACGCACGTGCTGCAGGAAAGGTAAACGGACAATCTGGCAATAAACAGTAATTGAAGTGTCAGCGTTGTGTCTAGTAAGTTAGATGGCCAAGTTTGGAAGCATGCGGGATAAATGCCGGTATGCTTGTAGAGAGGGGAGACGGGGGGGGGGGGGGGGGGGGGGGGGGGGGGGGGGGGGGGGGGGGGGGGGGGGGGGGGGGGGGCTCAAAAATTTGCAGAGTGCTTGTGACAGGGTTTATTTTGGTGTGACTGCATGATCTGACAAAGGATGCTGTGGCTTGTATGAGCACTTTAGTTATGTTTGTCTTGACAATTTATTTTACATTCATCAAGCATTTTTTATGTGAGCTCTGCCCATGGAGGGTTAACTCCCCCACCCCCTCTCCCCGACATGAGACTGGGAGTAAATTGGTTTCTCTTTTGTGTTAAGGTTTAAAATGAAATGCACATTTTAATAACCAAGACTGTAATAATAGACATTTAATTCCATTATTAAAGCCCCTGTCCCACTACTGCGGGCAAGCGTAGCGTGTGACTTGCGGGGAACCATTTTTGCCACCCGCAGGTCCCCGCAGATGGCCCGCACCTGACAGTACCTAGCACGTATCTCGCCAGTAGTTGCCCGGAGGTGCGCACGCAAGTCCGATTTACCCGCAGCCAAGTTTTGAGCATGTTCAAAACTTGTTGCGGGTGAGCAGCGGGGGGATTGCCCGCGAGGGCCACGCAGAACACCAGTAAGAGGCCCGTAGCGGCCGCAGGTCACAGGCAATTAACCCGTTTGAAGTACGTAGGTTGCCCGTGGATCGTTGGCTATGCACCGGAAATGCGTGTCATCTGCGGGCATTCTACGAGCATAATACGGGTGTCTTACTGGCAAGGAACGGTGTCAGTACTGCCAACATCCGTGTAGCTGCAGTCATACGAGAAAATTGCGTGCATATTGAGGGTCAATTACTGCCTTTCTGCTGTTTAGTTGAGGGTTACCTGCTTGTGACTTGCGGCCACTACAGGTAGCAAAAATGGTTCCCCGCAAGTATTACCCAAGATCGCACCTCGCAGGCAACTCCCACGCAGGTAACACGCAGGATAGCGAAACCACAATCTACTCAAAACAATTCGGGGAATGCTTAGTTCTTTGTCGACTGGGTTCTGTCAGAGACTTGTTTATATTTTGTGGTTAGATCCGCCTCCCCAGTGCAACCAGGGACCTCCCTGATGCACGTACATGTCCACATCTATATGGGAAGTTGGACACGCCTCCCTATAATCTGATTGGCTCCCCGTGTGACTATAGCATACTGTATGCATGCACTACTAGTACCGTAGAGATCAGAGCTAATGGGCATGCTGTCGGATTTCACTGGCTGGCTTGATACCAGAGGCAAGCCGGAAGTCACTGAAGGGCGGGACGGATTGTTCTCTGTTCCCAGGGTTTAGCTTGTTACTGGGGGAGGTGGTCATAATTATTGCTTGTACGCAGTTAAGTTGCTCAATTCAGAGAACCAATCAGATTAAAGGGAGGCATGTCTAACTGTCAATGTAGGAGAAATAGTGCTGTATTCTCAGCTTGCCTGGAGTGCATGTGGGTCGGGCTGTTATTGACAGTGTTAGCTAGATCAGCTGACGCAATCGTTTGGAAATGTTATGTACATGTAAATTAATCTTGGTGGTAGAAGAGATACTGACTGGTGGGCCCTTGTTACTCACGATGGCGTGATTGCACACTTTTTAGGAGTCATAAAAAATCATTCAGGGTGGCACTCCGTATGTTTAAAAGGTATTTTCAAACGAAATATTCGTTTGTATGTTATTTTTAATACATCGGGGAAGCATCGGCAGGCTTATCACCTTTTCCCCCGATCCGATGTTTTCCCGATGTTCGGAAATACCGGCCCGATGCAGTTACCGATGTTCATATGGGTTAACCTCTAATTGCTAGCCTATGACTTAAAGTTAGGACGCTGTGCCACATGTGAGTGCACTAAATATTGGACTTGAGTTGAGACTTGATTACAAAACTGTTGCAAATTGTCTTTAAAATAAACATAGCACAAAGTGGACTATACACAGAAATATACAACAATTATTTTAGCACAGATGAAAGATTTGTAGTACTGTACTGTATTATAACTGCTAAAGAGGTTTTCACCTGTAAATATGTAATTTAAACATTTCAAAGTAAGTTAATTTCAATAATTAAGTATCCCAAGTTTCTAGAGTACTGTGTGTTCCGTAATTATAGAATTTCATTGTTCACATTTTGACAGTCTACATCTTACAGTCATAAAAGCAAGTGAATAATGCCATATATTAATCAATATGTGAGCATAAAATTGATATATCTTTATGTGTCAACAGATAATCAAATCTTAGTGTAGAGCTTATTCCCAATTAATTAGGTTGCATATACATTCAAATAAATGTCAAAAAAAATACAATTGAATTCTGTAGATGGGTGCATATCACTTCACTAACCAGTGTTTGTAACACTTGTAACTTTTACCCCCATGCAGCCATCACAACCACTCCACAATGGTGTCACGGACAGTGAAGCTGCCTTGGCACTGCAGCAGGGTGCCAGACGGAAGACCAAGTATGTCGCCCTCTACAGTCAGGAGGGGCAGGCACGTACAGCCATCCACCTTCCAGGCAGGCATATATGTGAATGCCAAGCCCACAAGCATGCCTTGGTATCCAACTGCCTACAGTGTGGCCGAGTGGTGTGCAGCCAGGAGGGGTCTGGTCCATGTTTGTTCTGTGGAGCTCTGGTGGGTTTACAATAGTTGTAAAATGTGGCTCATTATTAACCCGTTGAAGACAGTTTGGTTTTGCTTTAACATATATTTCCCACAGACCCTATGATGAGATATCTTGTGTTTTTTTTTTCAACGGGTTAAATAATGTGAAAAAATCTGGGTAAACTCGGGCCTGTTTCATAAAGCTTTTTGTAAGTTACGCATGACTTTATGAACGACTGATGATCAGTTCTTGTGCTAAATTTAATGATTAAGAATGACTAGTGTAGCACCCAAGAACATGTTCCAGTCGTTCGTAAACTCATGCGTAACTTTACAAACAGCTTTATGAAACAGGCCCCAGGTATGGGGAGGGGGGTAGATGGTGCAGATCACCCTATACATATTGTATGGTGGATATGTGCCCCAGAGATGAGCCCTACAAACCTATTCCAGTGGATATCACATTTTACAATCCTTTCTTCAAAAGCATCACAGTTTTGCTGTTCCAGAGACTCTTTTATTTTCAACAAGAAAATGCTTGTATGGGCCTGCCCATCGTCAAATAATGGCTATTCGAGAGAGTTTATTGTAAGTTCCCATGATCACCATTATTATGCTAGTTCTGGAGCACCTCCCCCATCCCCCCCCCCCAACTTTTGGACCTTGCAAAGCACATACCTACCGTGATGTGGGATGAGTGCCCTCCCCATAACCCCTCTCCCCCACCTGGGGAAATCAAAGTGTTCCTTTTCTAGAACAGAGACAATTACAGAATGGTGATTAGATGTGGGAATCAAAGCTTTTTCAGTGATCCACAGCTTAGCCAAACAGAAAAGAACATTGACAGCAATTATTAGTACAAAGTACTAACCTGTGGCTTGGTGTACTGATTAAATCCTGAATATTGTGGGGAAGGGTAAAAATTAAGAAAGAAATAGATTGACCAAAAGGCCATAAAGTGGCTATTTTAATGAAATGTGCAATGTCATCTCATGTATTATTCTTGCATTTCTGTATTTTGTCATTGTATTCATTCATGAACATTAATAGTTCCAGGATTTCAATTTGTGGGGACAAATAGATGCAGTAGGGGGCAATTTTATAATATTGGGGGAGGGGACAGGAAATTGGTTGTTACGTCTAAGCTATAGTGGTAATGAAGCCTGATCTTATCATTAAAGCCCAAGTATAGTTTTGGTTGAAAGTATTCTTACATCAATCTTTCACAAAGTATTCTATTGTCACCCTAGACATCAGAATATAACATCAAACTAACTGAAAAGTGTTTACAGTGACAATTTATGATTTTTCAATCATGGGAGAACACTAGTGGTATGTACATTTCCTGTGGCAAAAGGACCATTTATTTTTCCTCTGTTTCTCAAAAATTGGAAGCGTTTGAGACCATGTGATTTTCAGGGCATAGGTGATATAGGTCTTTCTAAAAAAAAGCACAATAGCATAAAATTGATTCATCACCATTTATACACCTATCAATTGTAAGACGCACCCCTCGACCCCCGGGAATGGTGCGTCACTGGTCAAACGTGAGTCTGATTTTCATATACCATGACACACCTGTGTGTCTTGACTATGAGGACCATTTTCTTACAATGACTGGCCTAGGCTATTAAACGTATACAACTGACGCACCCCTATTCACCATTCTGTACGGCACCAAATCTTCATGACGGTAACCATGACCCCCGGCTGAGAGGGTCCTGCGTCATTATTTGTTGGTAAATGACCACCCATGACGCACACATTCAGTGGGTCGAGGTGCGTCTTACAATTGATAGGGTGTATTACTAAAACTGTACTTGTGCTTTTAAGCTTTAAAGGATTTTAGTGTGTGTAGCAATTGGTGGTCATAGGCAATTTTTTATTTTTGGATCGGAGAAGGGGGCAAATGTCCCCTATTCCCCAATGTCTTGATGACACCACTTCTCACAAAATGTTTTATTTGTATTTTAGGTGTGCAATAAAGAGGAGCAGGAGATTCTAGCAAGACACTCCAAGAAGAGTGAGAAGCTTCGGAAGAAACTGATGGGTGAGGGGGTAAAACCTGTCAACGGGGAAGGGGTCTTACCCAAGACGGCGGCCAAACTGAACGATAGGATTGACAAGGCTATAGCACACAAGGATCGATTGATTGAATACGACAAAACTAGGTCAGTTTCATTTGATTGGATTCATCATAATCCAGTTTTAATCTGGGTTTGTCCCCATTAAAGGCCAAGTTTACCCTGACATCAAGTTGGTTTTAATAAAAGCAGAAAATGAGAGAAACATATTAATGAAAGTTTGGCAATAATCCACCAAAGAATAACAGAGTTATAAAGTTTCAAAGTTTTAATTTTGTGACGTCACATTCGAGCAGTTCCTTATATATCATGTAATATAAATTGTATAAAAGTGCCGTTGTCTCAGAAATTTGAAAATGATTTTTACCTGTGCATTCAATATATTATCAGAAACATGATTTCATACAGGTTTCTATGAAAAACAAAACATTCAGTTATCATGAACCATTAAAAAATGGCAATTTATGAATATTATCTTACATGACATGTGGGGAGCTGCTCGCATGTGACGTCACAAAATTAAAACTTTGAAACTTCATAACTCTGTTATTCTTTGGTGGATTTTTGCCTAACTTTCATAAATATGTTTCTCTCATTTTTCTGCTTTTAAACCAACTTTACATCAGGGTGAACTTGGCCTTTAACGGGGGTGACCGGATTTACCTCATTCTTGCAGCGATCACACTCACACCATCTCACTTGATTCAGGGCATCCTCAATCCTCAAACCAACCCTCTTGACGTCCTCCTCCATGTGCTTTAGTCATATCTTCTTTAGTCATTCTCGCTTTTTAGCTCACCTGAGCCAAAGGCTCAAGTGAGCTATTGCGATCGCTTTTCGTC
>JZLH01S0240012.1:1120-18273 GCA_001188425.1 Eucidaris tribuloides | reverse complement strand
TTATATCATTCCACAGTTTGTGTCTAGCAAACCCAACCATCGTCCTCTAGCCGATAAAGGATCCTCAGAGGCCAAGCCTAATCCCAGGATTCAGGACAAGGAGCTGATGGAGATGTCAGATGAGGGACATTGCCTTAGTATGCATCAACCTTGGGCATCACTGTTAGTAGCTGGAATAAAGAGGTAGGGATATCATTCCAGGGGCCACATCTGAAAATCATTACAAATTTATCCCAAGACAATTTTTAGCTCTGTTGCGATTGCTTCTCGTCCATCGTCTGTTATGCATAAACTTTTACACATTTTCATCTTCTTTTTTAAGATGCATGATAGGATTTAGCTCAAACTTGGCAGGAATGATCCTTAGGGAATGGGGATTCAAGGGCTCACAAGTGGTACACCTGGCCCCTCTGGGGATCCAGGGCCAGAAGTAGGTAATTTTCAGACATCTTGTTCTGTAGATCCAGAAATAGTTGAGCTCAGTCACTGTGTGTGCAGATACATCTATATGTGATGAATTATTGCCCCTTACAATGCCCAGGGTGGCCCCGTTTGACCCCTGAGGAGGGCAACAGGTTGGGGCGAGGCCACTATAGGAATAATTGACATTTACATCATTTTCTTTATAGGCAGGGGATCTCTTTTGCATGCCTAAAAATTAGCATTGTGTAAATACAGTGGCATTTAGAAGAAAATGCCATCTGGGAACCTTAAGCAAAATACAGGAGCTAGAAACTCAGTTTTAGTGGAATTATAGTGACCATTAGACTCAGATTTTTTCTTGCGAGAAAAAAATTCCTACCATAGAACGTACACTAAATGGCTATTGTTTTTCTTTTGCATTTTTCAAATTCAAGGCAATCACTGACCCCCAGATTTCACAGACATGCCCGTCATCAATAGCCTAAGGGCATGGGTTATCTTTTCTTGGTCTGTAGGGATGTTTGCAAATGAGATCCACTGCCTTTAAAGCACATCAATGGATTTAGACCAAACTTGGTGGGAATGATCCTTAGGGGGAGGAATAGATGGTTTTTGAAATGGTACACATGGCCCCATCTGGGGGCCCAGGGGACAGGGCCTGTAAGTGCCAAAATTATGTTACTTTCTAACCACAGGCCCATTTGTATCCAAACTGGGACGGTAGATGCATAACAGGGTCCTCAATGTTATTTGGGGGTCAAAGGTCATATATGTACATCAAAGGTCAAATGATAGAATATACCAGCAATTTTCTACTAGGGATTGGTATCAGCCCATTTGTAACTAACATGGATGGTAGATGGCCTACATGTATATGGACCTCAATGTTAAATTAAGATCATAAGTAGGTAAAATGTTAACATACTGCGATGAGATGCATTATGACTATCAACTTATTTTTATAATACCATTTAGCTTAATTGGCAAAATCAGCTAATAATGGCAATGGGATGCAAAGTTTTTCAACTGGTTCATGTGGCACCGTTGGTGTTTAGATATCAGGATCCAAGGACCAAAACTATATATCATTGATGTTTTCTCTATGGGCACCACAGAGAGTTTGCAAGACCTCATGTGAGCGTGGGGGCTCTTGTTGAGTACAGGTTTGTATTCTGAACAGCTTCCTAAGATGAAAGTGATCCCAATTTTTTTCCTGAAGCAAAATATATGTACATGTGCGTGCACATCTGATTAATTCATATTTGCTATTCAGAAACTGACTTATGACAAAAGTTAGGATCAAAGTTTGATATAGAATTTCCTCCATTATAAAATTTTCTTCGGACAGTTTTTTTTCTCAAATCAAATCAACATTTATTTCCATATTCACATAAAAAGTAAAATACAGTATAAAATGTCAGAAACAACACCATCAAAAAGCCAACTTGTAAAACAGGTGCACCTGAATTAAACAACAAAAACATCAAAAATTGACAATATTAAAAGTGCACATTAAGACAATCATAACATTTCAGAATGCAAAGTAGAAGTTAAGACAGTTTTCAGAAAGCAGTCTCAGGAAACAATTGTAAGGCAATTGTGGGTATTTATATCCATCGTAAATTTCTTGATACCTGGTCGGTCAATTGAATATCATGTGATTGATGATATTCCAACTAGATCCATGGAGGTGTCACCCTTATGATCACAAGCTTGGAATAGTATACGAATAATTTATGAGTTGTGAATGCATTGGGCACGAATATTACACGACGCGCGAGATAAGCCACTGGACTACTAGTATTCAACAAGGCGCGTAGCGCCGCGTTGAATAGTCCAGTGACGAATCTCGCGCGGAGTGTAATATTACGTGCCCCAATGCTTATTCGTTTTATACAACACCTTGTCCTTACACCACTATTCGAGATTTGTTCTGATCTACGTCCCAGAACTGGTGGGGTGCCAGTGACCGGCAAAGCCCCCAAATGAAGGTTAACATTTTGCAATGAAGAATCAATTCAAACTTCGGTACAGTAATTAATAACGTTACGTTACTCGTTAGCAGCTGCACTGCAAATGTCTTTAAACAGGTAACGTAGGCATAATTAACGTTACACACAAAATGCAATGGCCTACGCGAGCTGCGCTACACATATTGCACATAAAATTTAATGCTTACCCGGCTACTCTTGTCATTCAGAAGAACAAACTTAGTTGCTAATTAATTGCAATGAAGAATTAATTATAAAATTAGGACGCTACATGTTAACAACAGCTGCAACTTTCTTAGGTTGACGAATTATTGTACGCGAGCGGCTCACCCAGCGCGGGCGGCCGCCGCGCGCTGCCCGCGCGCTGTGGATGGTCAGGCCAGAGCGCGCGGCGCGCAAGCTCATCAGTGAAGGCTATTTATAGCGCTGTCACTAGGCACTCGCTAGCGCTTTGCAAGCGAGCCGTGCATTATACTTTTTGGGAGCCGTGCATTATACTTTCTGGGGCCGTGCATTATACTTTTTGGAGCCGTGCATTATACTTCTTGGGAGCATAATGCACGGCTGTCTCTTTCATTGAGTTAAATAGGTATTTTCTAAGGAATGTCATGTGACATGTGCTTGGCCAATCACAATTCGACATCATTCTTAGGTGTTGTATAATAAGCAAATAATCAACATTGGTGAAGTTGATTGGACGAACTATCACTTCCGAGGCGATCTGGATGTAGCATATACATTCAGATCGTGGAGGAAGTGATAGTTCGTCCAATCACCTTCACCAATGTTATTTGCTTTATATTCCACATCTGAAATCATTTTAACTAAAAGTGACTTTAATATGTCGGCTTGTTATCAAACCGTGAACCTCAAGGTCATGAACCATTTCAAACAGTTGCCCCGATATGAATTCAGATGGACCATCATTATTCACTACTAACATTAAGTGTGGTGTTTTGTAGTGCTAACAAAAGGCTGGGGGAAAAATAGTGCTTAATGTGTTTATTTACTGCCTTGCACCAATGCCTTTAATAGGCACAAGGTCAGCAAGGTCATAACTTGTGGGTAAAGAGAGAGTAAACAGACTAGTAGAGAGTGAACTTAAGTCTACTATTCCCCTGTGTGTCAGGCCAGAAAAGCACTGAGCCAATTTCTAATGTACTTCTTTGTTCAAATCGGTTGAACCGGATCATGACTTTTCAATCCATTAACCCCTTGTTTCTTCAGTTCACAGATGTCTGAACAACCGACTCACCTTTAATTTTAACTGTTTTTAAAAAAATGACAATTTGACTCAGAAAAGTAATGTTTATTTCTCTACTGAGACTAGGCCTAGATCTAATGCTAGACTAAATCTTATGTTACGATTTCACATCTGGTTAGATATAATGGAACAAGGGGGGGGGGGGAACGAACAACACAGCTAGTTAGGCTAAGTATAAAAACATGAAAATTGCAGATCTAACGTAGGTCTAGTCTAGCCCAGACCTTTCGTTGGTATAGGAATAAGTTCACTTACCAATCATATTGTTGATGTACCGATGCAAATGAAATTCCATGATCGAGGATAGGCCTACTGTTGAAAAGACATCAATCATTCTTAGATCACATGACGCAAGTCCATAACTGGTTCTTGTATTTTACCTGTAAGTTACTAACGTTAAAGTTTTAAACCACTGGAAATTCTGAAACACGAACAAAGCAAAATTCCAAAATTGTTGATAACAGTTCAAACGACTCAAACTCGTTGAATTTGAAAGTCAATTGCTGAAATATGAAACACGTCACAAACAAAGCGACACAAATCCGTACAGGCTTAGCGTTATAGATCCAGCATTGCTGGGCCTTGTCTATAGTTAGACTGTAACATTAGTTGTAAATGTTCACAACATAGTTGTTAAACTGAAACGTCGCATTTCTATTCTGGTTCTGAACTTGCACATTTCTGTTCTCAGCAGGGGGCTGAGCAACAAACAACATGTTTTTCACTGTAGCTAGCAAACGTTCCACTTGACTGATTGAAATAAAAAAGTCATCAATATCCTCATAAATATGAGCAGTTTGTGTTTGGTTTTGTGAACATTGCTGGTCCTGCTGACCGTGATCAGATGGACCTGGTCTTTGTGCAAGGCCAAGTGCGGTAGATATTGTTTCACTCTTTTTCAGTTTTTGTTGGTCACTCGTTTGGGCATAATGTTTGATGTTGATTTCCGATCTATGCCCTGAAACAGTCGTTATATCCGGTGAAGGAAAGCCAGCATGATCAAGTGTGGTAATGGACGTTGCTCTCCAGCAATGATTTGTGTAGTCAGTCGAGCATCTTGGTTCCCTGCTGATTGTCTTAATCATACTTAATTAATTTTTTATATAATTGTAAAGCGCTTTGATATACGTTTTTTTATGAAAAGCACTATATAAATAGAAGTTATTATCAGGCCTCTACGGGGGGGGGGGGGGGGCTTTGGGGGGCTTGAGCCCCCCCCCCCCAAAAAAAAAAATTTTCGGACAAAAAATGTTTAACAATTAAAATATTAGTATATTATGAACGATACTAGCAAGATGGAATATTGATAGAAGAAGTAATAAAAATGTTTAAAACATGTATTAACATGCCCAGAAACATTCTTTTTAACACATATTTTCAAAAAAAAATTCTACCCTGCTCGTCTATTCCTCCTCCGACCACCCATTTACATGTTTTCACATAGGTCTACTTACTGTACATCTTCTTGAAATCCTGACAACAATCCTTATTATAATTCTCATAAATGTATTTACTCTGCTTGTCTTTGATAGTGTATTTAAAAAAAATTCTTGCCGTAGGTTCCCATCCCCCACCCTCCTCCGCCCTCACGCAACTATACATACCCAATTGGAGGGGGTATCCCCCTCCCACCCTTCCCCACGCTCGGTCGCTTCCGCTCCCTCGCATGTTTCCGTCAAGCCCCCTGTAGCCCCCTAAAATTTTTGCTCTAGAACCGCGCGCTGGTTATTATATATTATTATTACTTCCAAGCGTGTCGAGTTCAAATTTTTGAACATTGTCATACCAAGGTCCATCACCATATTGTGCAGCTGTCAGTTTCTGCCAAAAAATGGCAATTTGAGATTAGTTTAGATTTGTATTTCAGGAGTATTTCAACAGGGCACCTATTACTCCCAGGAATTTTGAACAAGTCCTCCTTGTCTGTTCAAGTCATCGTCCGGGTGATTTTTTTGTAGCTTTGTCAATGATACAGTAATAACGGCGACCATTTTGTTCACTCAGAATAAAGTCATCAGCCTTCATATCATGCCCTCTCCTGTGTTAGCAAAATGGGTCATTATGTCCACAAATACTTTATGCTGTAATCCACGTGGAGTGTCCAAGTCTAGACTGTTTTGAATTATGTGCATGTCAATTTCACTGACAGATGTTTTACGCTGGCTTTTCCCTCCACCTTGAGCTTCTGAAGAACAGATTTATACACAAGACCAGACTTTGCAAAATTAATGTCCTTTAATAATGTCTTGCAAATTCAAAAAATGCTTCTGCAAACCATACCGCAAAGCTTGCATACTTTTTTTACTGTATGACTCACCACATTGTGATTTTGCCGTGCAGTTGATCCAATGATTTCAAGTCAATGTCCGCCAGCTGGTCAAACTCAACTTCCCCTAGTGCTGCGCAAAACTCCTGAAATATCCCAAGGTTGAACTTCAGTTGTCGCTTGGTATTTTTGCTTTCACTGTCTTGCAGAAAATATTTCATTTCATTTTCATTGAGCAGATCAAATCTAACTCCTTGGGCCATTTCAGTAGACTGTAGACTATGTGTACGTACATGCACGATATACGAGTCAACTTTATAGATGTAGCTGACAATAACAACAAATTTGTAATTACCGCGCACCACGGCGCCTTCTGCGCCTACCTACTGTTAGTCAATGATAGTCCAAGGGTAACGCACTTTTATTTTGTGCATATTCAAAAATATTGATCACGCGTTAGGACTGTGTGGAGTGAAGAGATCAGCGAAACAAAAACGTACTTTCACCTCGAGTGTAACGAACTTTTCTTCTCAGGTGATCAGATGGGCAAAATTACGCTTTCTCACTTGATCAACTTTTGACCAATCCTATAGCAAGATTCTTAGTATGTGGAATATATTTGATTTATTGGGACTGATATCACACATAATGAGGTCAATCTGGATATACAGCTTGTCCCAGAAAAACGGAAACTGGATTTCATGGCAAACTATATTTATCATAACGAATGATTTTTAGGTGATGAAATGTAATACATGTATTTGTAAAATTCTGTTTTGGGTTTTTTTATACACACTTTCTTATTGTTCGTGCATGATTGACTTAAACAGGGGTGTGAGAGTTCAGCTTTTTAGCTAATTTCAGCTATTTTTGTTTTTGATTTTCAGCTTATTTTCAGCTTTTTATGAATTTCCTCTGTACAAAAGTATAGGAGCTTTTGCAATTTCAGCTTTTTTCAGCTATTTTTACTTGTGGTCACTCACACCTGCTTAAAACAATGAATAGTGGTGCAACCAAAATTACATTTTCATGCACGATTTCATTTTCAAGTACATTTTCAGGGTAGTAAATGTAACCTTTTTTTTAAAGAAATAAAGCATCACATAGAATAAGGATGTAAAGTGTGTTTGCATAACAAAAATAATTTTCAGCTGAATTGTTTGTTTGTTTGTTTGTATGTTTGTTTGTTTGTGCCTGAACACTTGTTCTGCCAAACACTTGTTCTTTAAAGTTTGTTGATTGTAAAGAGATCTTTTTGGATCAGTCATTGAAAAAGGCCAAGTGGTTATATACACAATAAATTAAAAAAAAGAGATTGTATGCAAATTAATATTCCAGAACAGACTATACACAAATAATGTAAGCTCAAAGTTGGGGCATACTAATGATAAAATTAGAATTAGGTGACCACTTTGAAAGCATTACATTGAACTGTATGTAGGTGGCGTAAGGGAAAAGTTTGAGAATGCAGACACACTTGATGTGAATGATATATAACTAAACTGAATGACATTCCTTAAAATAGAATCAAATTGAATCAGCCAATTATTGGGTTTACACCTTCTCCTGAATGACCTCTTAAAAAACTGTGTTAATGATCCTCTTTTTAAGCACTTCTGCAGCTGTGTGGGTACTCTATCCACAATCTTTAACTACAAGAGGCTTGACATAAGTCTCTGTGATCTATATTCTACTAAACTCTCTTCTCCTTCACTGATTTTGTTCCTCTTTGTCTATTGTGTGTGTGTGTGTCGCAATTCATCTCCCTGCAGACTATGCTGTGTCAAACTTTCTCACCTCGGCACGGTGTTTCTGTCATTGTGAATGAGAGTAGTCTCATGAGTCTAAAGATACATTCACTCTAAGTCTTGAGATGATTCATTTTTCGTTTCCAAAATTCATTTTTAGATTGCTCTACATTTCAGATTTGTTTTTCCATATCCTTTACAATTCCCTCCGGTTCTCTGTCTAGTCACCATTATCTGGGTAATAATATGGGAATACATGTAAGTTACTTTTTATTGTAACTGAAAGTGATATGTACTGTTTTTTATTTTGACATCTGGCTGTATAATTGAAAATTATTACCCATGCTGTCATTGTCATAGTGTTTGTTTGTTTAAATTGATATGTGTTGCATAAAAATCACACTGTAATGATAATAACAATTTAAGACCAACAAAAATAATATAGTGATGGGATGATAATGATAATGACATTCCTAATCTATTAATAATTAAAAAATAATAGTAATCATCTTAATATTATTGATAATTAAAAAAAACTGCTACTACTACTACTACTATTACTACTACTTTTTCTACTGCTACTACTACCACTACTACTTCTACTACTACTACTACAACCATCATATTTATGATCGTGATCATGATAATCATGGTGATCATCATGATCATCATCATTATGATCATCATTATCATGATCATCATCATCATGATCATCATCTTCATCATGATGATCATCATCATTTTGCTCTTCCCCTTATTCTCCTTGTCCTCTTACTTTTTGTAAAAACATTTAAATTTCCATGGTGTTCATCATTTCCCTTTCTGTAATGTTATAAGTCCACTTTAGGTAAAGAAATCATGCCACAGACATTTCAACAGAGCCAAGCAACAGTGCCATTCAGTTTGTCACTGTCATAAGCAGGTGCTGTATTAAAGATGCCCTTTCTCCCCACTACCCACTGGATGACCTTGTGTCGTGAACATGGATGCACTTTTATTGACCATGCAGCCCACATGAAATTATGCACAGACAAAGGCCCTTAACCCTATACCAATTCTATGCTGCTAATGGTTTTTTCCAAGCACACCATTTCTCCATGGTAGCAGACACTCTGCTATCCATTTATCACAGGTGTTTGTTGTTGATTTCACAACATCAGCTCCAGTCAGATATCTTTGGTGAAATCAACAAGAATAAGTCATCTATTAATTCTGTGCACCTGTTGTTTACGGCATTCTCCATTGTTTGTTTCTCCTTGACTCATAACTAATACATTCTCAACATGTGTATTTCAAGTGTAGCTTAATTTTTTTTAAAGAACAGTACACCACACAGCATCATCATAAATCATACATTGAGGTGTACTGTGTACACACAACATCCGTAAAGAATTTTTATTTATCTTTTTTTTTATATACAAAGCTTCAGGATAAGTGACAATTCCCTTAATGGAAACAGTGCAACAAATTTTTATGAGTAGAATTTCATTTTAAAGTAGAAATATCTAGCATGGACTTTATTATTTATTAATTGATATATTTATATATTTTTATGTATTTATTTTTTGAACTTAACTAATTTATAAATTGAAAGATTGATTTGGTTATTTGTTTCTTTACTTAGTTTATTTTTCTTGTCATGTCTTTCTGTAAGGAAAAATAAACAGATAGGTTTTGCATTAGATATATTGATTGTAGTGCTACCTTCTATGTTGTGGACTTACTTTTATTGGGTGATTCTGGACTCTTGCTTGACATTCATAAGTTAAAAAGTAGTTCTTTTTTTAGTTCTCAGCACATTGAATCCCACTTAAAACAAATGTGTTTCTTCAAAATCCTGGTGCTTATTGGTCAATCCTGCCATTGGCAGAGGATTTGTTCGCCATTCACACAGTAGACACTGACCTTCAGTATGGCTTGCTGAATCGCACTTGGAAAAAAAAAGGGAGATATAGCCATGGATTTTGAGTTGCATGTCCTTTTAACTAGGTTTAAACATAATATATTGTACTGCTACTCTTGCTTTCAAACCTAGACTCATGATGTTTTGTCCATCACATATGCCAGTTGTTGTTATCATACAAATCCTTGGTCTAATGGACCCTCAGTCTAAAAAGAAATCCTCCAACTCACTATACATTCCTATCAAGTATTGCATTTAATTTGTATAATACTTTGATTCGAGCAACAATGTTTCACAAATTTACAAACAACGAGGAAGACACAGTAGGTTTTGTAGTTCAGAAAACCACAGGTTGTTTGTTAAAAACCATTGTAAAAAGATGCATAAAACTTCTGATGTAACAAAAGTGTAGAAAGACACAATTATGCATTATATACACACTATTATAGAGGGTGTATCTTAAGCCCTGCCATGAGCATACATTTAATTTGATTAACATGAAACCATAGATCAAGAGCTTTTATTTGTTGTCATTTATCTTTCAAGCCTCGGGGGATGAAGGAAATAATGTAATGCCCTACACAGTTACACAGTTGTATAATGGAGATGTGTGACATGGAATGCGTAATGTGCAGTTGTTTGTATGATATTACATCTGACTTTCAAGAAAACAACTGAAATTTAAAAGGCTGCTTTCCCAGTTTTTGATCTTCCTAAAATGCTATCTGAGTAATGTGATTGTTTGAATTAATTTCACTAAAATGTAATGTGGAATATTACAAAACAGTTTATTTAGAATTTAAACTTATTAATCAAATTCACTGTGCATTGAGAGGCTCTGATTTAAATGATAGATTCACGGAGGTAAGCGATGAAGAAAATGTGCTGTGCCAGTCATGGCAGATAATTCTTGATATTAAAGCTCAGTAACATGATTTGGAGAAATAAAAACATGCCTTTAGAACCGAACTGGTTGGAAGATAAACTAAATGTACACCAGCTGGATCTCCTGGCTGGAAGGATTTGTCTTGAGTTTGTTTACTTAAGGAGCATCAAGCATTAACAGGCCAGCAGTTTAAGTTTATCAGAGCACGATAGATTTAATCACCATAGAAGGCTACACTACAAATTTGTCTGTTACAGGACATACTAATGGACATTATTTTAAAATGAGTCAACTTTTGACTAAAAAATGTTCACAGTAGAATCCCTGCATAGTTTATTACTTCACTTGATTCTAGAATAGTTTTTACCCCAAGTTGAGGACTACCCCTTATCATGTCATTTACCTTTAAAACGTGGCACAAATAATGTGCATGGTATATTGGATATAAAACCCTCATCAAGACATTATAATGTAAAGACTAAACAGTAGGCAGATTTAAATCACATGATGTAAATTGAAAAAAGACAAAAATAGAAAAAAAAGTCTCATCTTTTTTCCATTCTTTATTTAAAAACAAATTGAAAAGTCAAAGGTTCAAGTATTTTAGATGATGGGTAGATTAAATTCAGTCAAAACAATCCATTTGCCCACTATGGGAGCAGTGTTTCGATTTGATTATTACAAATAAGTAAATAATTGATTTAAATTGTAAAAAAAAACATTAATATAAATCATATTCATTTTTGAAAATAGTTTTCCTGAACCAAAAGTTCAATTGAGCTGTTGTGATTGCTTTGCATAAACTTTTCGTACATTTTTTGTTTGATAAGTGATATAATCCAGTTTATCCCGAAACGAATGTCAAATCTTGTTGCATCCAGTAAAGATTTGCAAAATGATTTAGTTAAAGCCCAAGTTTAGTTTTGGGGATTTTTTTTTATTTGAAAGCTTTATGCCCAAAGGTCATATCACACCAATAACAGATTCTGAATATCTTTCGGGTTTTTTAAAAATAAATCTAAGGAAAATTCTCGGCCGGGGGACTACGAGATTCGGGGTCCCCAAGATTTTCGACTATATTTTACATTATGCATCCACCCACCAACAAAGGGTATATAAGGTGTAAGTGTTCTCCCAAGTAACCTCACAGTTTCTGATAAGGTATAAACTCGATAACCTTATACAGCCTTTAAACCCTGTTGGATGCTGATGAGGTACTCGGATAACCTGAACCACCTTTAATTCAACCCTTTGGATGCTTACATGTAAAATATAGTCAAAAATTCTTGGGGTACCCCGTAATCTTGGGGGTCCCGCCCCCCTTTCAAAAACAAGATATTCAGATTGTATATGGTGTGTAATGACTTTTGCATAAAGCGTTCAATAAAAAAAATCCCCAATACTAAGCTTGGGCTTTAATGCCACAGATGCTACATTTCACAAAACTTTAAATCATGCCAAAACATTCCAGAGCAATATGGCAGAATAAGGATTAGGTGTTGGCTTATTTATTGCTTTATAAGTTGTTATGCAAATTTTAATAAAATACAAAAGTCATTCCCTTTCTACCCACCTCTCCCTCCCTCTTACTATAATTAACCTGTTGGCTACGGGAACCGGATGTGCCCTGTGTTAACTCTATGGGATTTTCAGAATCTCGGAGGCAACGGGTTAAAAGCAAAATTAAAAGAAACTGAACATCATACTATACAGTGTGTATCAAAAAAAGTAAACACTTAGTAAAAAATTTATTTAAAAAAATTCTCATGATTTTGAGATTATTTTTTTATATGAATACGTTGCCTTGGACCTAAGCTATCTTATGACACTGTAGGTTTTGAAAGTATTTCACGCATGAGTGAGCACAGCCCACTTTTGTCCAATCGGCCAAAAATGTATTTGCGCACAGAACTGCATTCTAATTGTCAATGTTTAATGCCTTGCAGACCGATGCTGCAGAAGATTGCAACTGATGTGCATAAGTATTGAATCCTCAGCATGCTCAAAGAAGAGCTTATATCAATTCTGTCATAAGAAAGACAAAAATAAAGCAATGATTCAGATACACCCCAATAAAAAAGAAGAAAATGAACTGTGAATTGACCATGAAAAAATGACATTTTCTTCTTTTTTACGATGGTGTAGCTGAATCATTGCTTCATTTTGTCTTTCGTGTCACAGAAATGATATTAGGTTTTCTCTGAGCATGCTGAGAATTCAATACTTGGGCACATCAGTTGAGATTTCCGCAGAACCGGTCTGTGAGGCATTAAACGTTGACTAAAAGAACACAATTCTGTGCGCAAATGCATTTTTGACTGATTGGACAAAAGTGGGTTGTGCTCACTCATGTGTGAAATACTTTTAAAACCAACAGTGTTGTCAGATAGCTTAGATCCAAGGCAACATATTCATATAAAAAATAATCTCAAAATCATGACAATTTTTTTAAATGAATTTTTTACTAAGTGTTTACTTTTTTTTGATACACACTGTACAATTACTCTGTAATACATATCTAGGGAATATCCAACCCACCATTCCAGAATATCCAGCTTTATTAATGCTACTCCATGAAGTATTGTAAATCCATCGTGAAACTGAGGATGAGCATTTCTTATTGATGACCTGTTTATCTTCCTAAAACCCCCAGGCATGAAGGGAGGACATGGTATTCCCCTCACAGGGGACGGTTATGGATAGCAGCCGCGGCTAAGCTACCTAGCCAGGAAGAAATTGATTCCACTCAGGCAGTGTATCGGCATATGTATAGAGGTAAGGAACGAGATCTGTAAGTAAGGCCTAAAAAAAAAATTGTTGTATTGGAGTAACAGCTCACTGAAAAATATGGTCGGTATGGCGGTGTTTGTTTGTTTTTTTGTTTTGTTTTTTTTTATGGGCCACTATCAGCGCCCAATGCTTTCACTGTCCACAACACTTCAGGATTTTCAATTTGATCGCAAAGTCAGCACGATATGCGATCGATTGCAATACAAAGAAAGGAAAAAAACCATAGAGTCCGGGATATTTTTAGGGTCGGGCGGGTTACGCCAATACAACAAATTTTTTTTAGGCCTAACTGTCTTTAGTTTTTTTTTTGGCTTTTTTTTTCTCTCTTGTTGTTATTTTACAGGAGTTTCTACATTTGTTAACTTTCAATTCCTAATTTTACCAGTCTTGGTATTCAGTGTGTTTTTTTGTGATCTACCATATGTACTGCCTTATAAATCTCTGCATCATGCAAAGAGTATCAATTTTACTTTGAATTCACTGAGGTAATTGTTTGATGATGTCTCTTGATAGTAAGAAAATTGATTAATGAACTATTATTTTGTTGTATGTACTGTTGATTTACTACCTACTGTGTTATTTACAGTCCCTTGTAGCTAGTTATAACACCATGTGACAGGGCATTTTTATCATTTGATGATAAATGATAAATAATCTCTCTTACAATGTGACTTTATAAATCAAGTTGACTTATTTTGTATCTTTTGGTAAATGTATGATAAAGAAAATTACATTGTAATATCATATCATTGTAAGTGTTATTACGTGGCCTTATGCCTCCCCGCCTCCCCCCCCCCCCCCCCTTACCACGCGGATTTTGCTTCTGTTTGTTTTATCTGACAGGGCTTGGTGGAGGCTTTCAAACTTTTACACAGATTTCTGAAATTCATGAATCATGCAAATTTATGCAGATTTATTCAAAATTAAGGAAAAATGTGAATTTCAACATTTAGGCCATTCCACAGATCTACACTTTTCAGCAGGGACATATATTATGCACTGCATAATTAACCTATTCACTTGTTAAAATAAACCTATTTGGCAGATCTGCTTATGTCTGTGATGTCACAACAGAACAATTCTCAATGACATTGAATATATTTTTCAGAAATTTTCATGTTCTGGGTTAGTAATAAAACAGTTGGCTTATCACCTTGTAAAGGCATGGAGATTCATTCTTGCCAAGACATGTCTGTAAAAAAAGGAGGAAGCAGTATTTTTCAATTTAAAAAAATAAAGTTAAGATTCATGTACAAAGTCAATTGAGAGTTGGCCTGATATGACAAGTGTAGGAGATTGGAGGGTACCCTCACTCTCTGAATAATCTAGTGATGTTCATTGTATTTTGTTGTTGATGGTGGTGGGGGTGTTGTGATTCAGTTTTCTGTGTTTCTGTCATTTTTGCCATTTGTTATTGTTATGTCATTGTAATAAGTTGTGAACAGCTGGTGGGAATGACTCACACTGAACTCACACTGAACACAAGAACTGACTCTGAAAAGCCAACAGGACATAACTAGATTTTGTGTCAAAGGTCATGAGGCTGTTTGTCAATCAACAGTTCATTACTGCAATTAGCATGTAAACTGTCTAGGAATTCCACAAGCATCATGAATCTTATCAACTGTCATGCATTTTGTGGTAGTTGTTTTTATGACATATACTGTATATAAACCTGTTATCAAATTTCAGTGGTGAATCATGATATGACTTCAACAATTTCAGAAATCAGTCTACAGTGCATACACTGTATGAGATTTCATCCAAATTTTGCATAAGAACAGTGACAACTATTGTATAATTTGGTTTTCAAACAAAACCTAGCACAAGGAAAATAGCAGTGTAAAACTTGTATTGAAATATGTTTTCTTTGAATTGCTTCTCTCTCCCCCCCCCCCATTTTCATGGACTATATTTGATCTGTCAGCTTATAAAATACTTGAAAATGGTAGATGGTTGCCATTAATTTATTTTGCCATATATTTGTGAGAAACTGTGGTGCAATTTGGCCATGTCCTGTAATCACCCAAAATGAGACAGGTACATGAAGAAGGAAAGGAGCCAAAAATGATTCTTTTTTTCTAGTCTGTTCAAAAAGCTACAAAGGGCCTAACTATTCCTGTTGGAAAATTCTGGATCCACTGCCTGGAAAGAATTCTGTGTACCAAACAGTTATTATGTAGTTTAAATTTAAGTGATCTTTACAGTATCAAAACACTGCAGTATGATAGGAAACATCTGATGATCATCTGATCATGGAGTGTTGAATGAATAGCCTGTGGGAAGAGATTAACCTCTAGGGCCAAAGGTCATGCAGAATGAAATTATACACAACTTCTCTGTTAACCTGTTGGAGACTAACTAGTAAGTATGAGACATCTTGTGCTGGAATCTATACAGAATGTGAGTTATAGTAAGATCAAATCATCCCCAATGGGTTAAAAAAACAAATGTAAATGACATAGAAAGGCTGACAGATTAAGACTGAATGGTTGATATGATTGATATGGTCAGTCATCGGTGAGGTTCCCACAATAAGCAAACAAAATTTGAGGATACTCCTGGGAAATACAAATTTTGATGTTGTAGACTAATATGTGTAATTAACATGTGTGTAATATAATGCTCATCACTGCTCAAATCCTAAATTGTCAGCAGAATGAACTGAAAAAGATATGTGTAGAACACTGTAGGTAGATATTTATAAATACAGTAGATGGATGGATAGACAAATAATGTTTTTGTGAATGTGTTGATATAGCTAGATGATAAGGAAAAGATACAATATGGATAGGTAAAATGATAAATGGATGATATGGTACTAAAAAAAATTGTCATTTTCACAACATTTTTCAATCTGCTTTCTAAGCAAATGAGGAAAGAATATTGTTTTAGGGTCATGTTATAACATTAGGAGAAGACTGTTATAATGTTTGAACATTTGAAGTAATTTATAATTTCTGTATGAAATAGAAATATAATAGTCAAATGTCATATGGGACATCTCCGTGTCCTATATGACACATTGACACACATAATTTTGCCTCTATTGCAGTCAAAAAGGAGAATTACTCCAGCGGAACACTTCCTTCCCATTCTACTATAAAGTTACCATGAAAGATATCTTGAGTTTTGAGAATATCAACATGTACACATTAATAATTGTCATTTGTTGGGATGTAATTGTTTAACTCTTAACGTGCCGAAGTTGCAGATCTGCACCAAGTAATACACATATAAAGTCCATACAGGATTAAATCATCTGGTATGATAAGAGTTAAGGAAGTGATCAACGTTCCTATTATACGATAAATGCAGGCATTCATGAGCAATGCTAGACACTTGTATTCTAGAACTATAGACGAAAGTAGAAGGAAGAAGAAGAAAGAAGATGAAAGGAGAAGGAGAAGAAGACTTGTTTGATTTTTTTTACTCCTTTTAACCAATATCAGAGATACTTAAACTGTTGCTTGTAGCATTGTTACTGTCACTGTCACTTGAAGTGCAGAAAATAAGTAAATTTTTCCTCAAGCAATTTGTAGTGCTTTTCACTGTCATCAACATCACATATCACAGTAAGTACCAGAGGATGCTGATGTGCCAAATTTAATTACAATAAATGTAAATGTCTGGACATATCAAGTGTGCATTAACCGTCAAGACCTCCGCAAATTTGAACACGTAAATACAAACAAGCTTGAATGCTTTAATGCTGGTAACACATTTGTTTTTAACCCGCTGGAGACTAAGTACGAGTTAACTCGTGTTGGACTCTATGGAAAATGCGTGTTACAGTTAGTGTTGCACGACTAAGTCGCGAAAAGTCGTAGTCACGACTGCCTGCACGGAGTTGCGACTCCGACTGTCGGAACGCAATAGTCA
>JZLH01S0239984.1:6181-16591 GCA_001188425.1 Eucidaris tribuloides | reverse complement strand
GAAAACTTGACAATTTTTTAAATTGAAGCTCCACAATGTTAGCCTATCAATTTAAGGCTTTTCCATCACTAAACAACAAGAATAGTGATAGCTTCATTGGATTATTTAGCCCTACAAACATTGAAAAAGACTCAAACCTTACAAATTCAGGCCACTAATTGACTGTTTTATGCTGATTTTAGGCCCATGGCGGCCATTTTGGACGCCATCTTGGAAATAGCCCCTTTCCTGAACTTGCATTTTGGTAGATTTTTAGTATGTTATTTTGGAGACCTGTTTGCCACTTGCCGTAGGTAATCGCAATCATATCTGCCACTAATCGCCCCACTAGTGACAAGTTTACCTGCGACAAGTCGCAGCCAGATGTGCAATCACCTGCGGCAAGTGGTGGGCAAATGTGCGATTACCTACGGTTAATGGCACACAAACGTGCGAATAGCTGCGACTCGTGGCAGGCATTCGTGCGATCACTTACGATAAATGGTAGCTAATCGTACGATTACTTGTGTCCATCGCACGAACTTCGCGTTTGCGAAGAAAAGTCAGAATGGAATGATAAATGCATGTACACCAACCTCCAATAAAGGCTGCCACCCGTGGCATTCGCTTTATTTGATTTTAGATTTTGATTATTTTTATTTAAGTTCTGCAATAATTTTTACAAACAAAACAACATGACAAAACAAAACATAACATTACGTATCATATTACACTTTATGTTAATTTCACAGCCAACGCAGTATGATTGTTAATTTTAATAAAAGATATGAATTATGGAATAACAAATTTATTATAAATAATACTGTATATACTTGTAATTTCGAAAATAAACGGAAAGTATGCAGGTCACTATAGGGCAGCAGAATTAGGCTTCAATATGTTTTGTAAAACACGCGTAGAATGAGTTAAGTACGGAAGCTTAAAAGTGCCCCAGAACACGAGATAAATCAGGACAAGAAGACAAGAAGATGAGACGAGAAGACAAGAAGACGAGACGAGAAGACAAGAAGACGAGACGAGAAGACAAGACAAGAAGATGAGATACCGGATCTCGGCAAGTCGACTTCAGTTGTACGAGAAGACAAGAAGACAAGATACTGAATCTTGTCAAGTCGACTTCAGTTGGATGAGAAGACAAGAAGACAAAATACTGGATCTCGTCAAGTCGACTTCAGTTGGACGAGAAGACAAGAAGACGAGATATTAGAAATCAGCAAATCGACTTCCTGGGGACAAGATGCCGAGCTGACGTGTTATCAATATTTAGAAAGTCAACTTTCTCAGGACGAGAAGCCGAGATGACGAGTTATTAAAACTCGGCAAGTTGACTTTCTGAGAACGAGAAGACAAGATGATAAGTGACAAGAAGTCAGCAAGTCGACTTCCTGAGGACGAGAAGACGTGGTGACCAGTGGTTGTAATTAGGCAAGTCGATTTGCTTCTAGGACAAGAAGAAAAGCCAGATCGTACACCAAAGATCTTGAAGCGAGATGGATTGCCCTCGGTTAAAATGTAAGCATGGGCGGCTTCGCCGCTATTTTAGGAAGCGACTCTCGGAGAGTTCCCGAATTTTCTAACCCTCGGCATAATTGTGAAGGTCGTTCATCAGCAGACTTTGGCTCATTGTACTGTAAATCCCTCAAGTTTTATCCTTTACTTGATGGCAGGCTGGCAGAGCAGAGTAAAGGTGGGAAGGGAGGGGCTGCCACCATGATTACTGCTACTACTACTACTACTACTACTACTACTTGGACCACTAAAATAATAATATTAACATTTATAACGCGCTGACAAATATTAAAATAAATTGCTCAAAAAAAGCAATCAAAAAAAACATAATTAATACCATCGGAAAGATTATTCAATTTTCGTTAAACTGATACCCTACTTGTTATGATTTTGACATCGGGGAAGGGGTAGTTTTTGAAAATATTGAGAAGTGTAAATTGAAAAGCAAAATGTCCGGTTGTCATAAAGGGGCAGTAAAGAACGTGTTGTTTTGTCTGAAGTTATATCATTTCTTCTCAACTGGTCAGACATGACTATCAATTTCAAAAGGAGCCCCTGCCATTTCATTTGTTATGACTTTAGACGAAATAGTTTGAGTTCTGTTTTAAAACCCGCATACATGTTTTTTTTTCGTTGTTTGTTGTTTGCTTCATTGCTTGTTCACACGTTTCTTTGAATCCATGATAATATTCGTGTTACAATGCCCAATGACCAAACGACATTGCAAAACTCAATCATCAACAGGGACATACGAAATTACGTGACTTAACAATTTCGGGTCATTATGTAAGGCCTTTAATCTCAAAGTCATGATCATTTGTAGTGGCAGAGGCTCCTTGAAATTGATATTCATGGCTGACCACCTGAGAACAAAAGACATAACTCCATAGAGAAAAAAACGTGTTCTTTATTGACTCCTGATGACCACCGGTCATTTTGCAGCTTTTCAATTTACACTTTATGCCACATTTTTACATACTGCCCTTCCCTTGATGAAATAATCATAATAAGTGGGGTACCATTTTGATGAAAATTAAATGGCCTTTCTTATGGTACCAAGCATTGACTGATTGCTACTATGAAAAGGGAGAAATAATCAATTAAACTCAGATTTCCAAACTTTTTTTTGAGTAGTTTATATTCTAATGCGCTGCAAGAGCTTCTGATGTGCTTGATTCAAGTTTTAGTTTTGATGGTACTACCCATCACTACTCCCAGCTCCACCTAGGTGACAGCGGCCTGGTAGCCTCCTGCTACTACTACTAGTAGTAATAGTAGTAGTAGTAGTAGTAGTAGCAGTAGTGGTAGATGTCTCATAGGAAGTTGAAGATCGCCGAAAGGGCAAAGCGTTCTGGCAAGGGTCAACGACCTTTTTGAGCCTAATTTTATTTTAAAGTGACAGACAGGCTAACATTGTGGAGTTTCAAATAAAAAAATTGTCAAACTTTGATATCTGAGCTACATAGTAGTGTTCAAGTGGACAAATAAACATCCTAGAATACAAAAGTTTGAAAAGTTATGCTGCCAATGGCAAGGTATGCATAAATAAACAAATTCTACTCCGGTGGATGATAGAATAGCCGAGATCTGCCTACAGTAGTCTATGGGAGGAAATGTTCAGGTGAATCTGATCAATTTGAATGCTTACAGATTTTTACTTTTTTAAGCACTAAATCATAATTTTGAAATACAATTTTTTTCAGGGCTTCATTTTTAGACCTTATCAGAGACACTTGAAGTGTGGATGATTATGTAGCTCACATTTTTTAACTGTAGTAAATGTTAGCCAGTGGATTTAAGCAAGTTTCTGTTATGTCTCATGTTGTCTAACCTCCTCGTGATGAGCCCTAGTAACTGTCCCAACTAATCGTTGTTGACACAGGCGAAAGTCAACATCAGAGACTACTACTGCTACTACTACTTAATGTTTCTTCTCTTACAATGAGTTTCAGCAGTTGCAGTCTGGCTTTACCTCAACTCCGGAATATATGCCCTCTTCAGGCAGGCACCAGCTAGTGTCACGCCGGTTGGGATATCAGTCATGCAACTAAATGTAGAAGGTATTACCAAGTCCAAGAGATCTGTCATCGAACATCTACTTCAATTAAACCCAGTTACTGTCATCCTCCTTCAGGAGACTCACTCCAAAGATCCGTCCACCCTGAAGATCCCTGGTTTTGCCCAAGCAGCCCATACAAAGAGTGATGTTTATTGTATCGCAACCTTCGTGAGACACTCCGTCAAATGGCGAGAGCTTGGCACATCTGCCTCTAACTCAAGTCTAGAATGGGCAGATACTGAGGTTGAAGGCGTCACAATTGTTAACATCTACAAACCACCTCCGCTCAGACTCCAGCTCGACTCAATTCCAGTTTTTGCCACGCCGTGTATCTATGCCGGTGACTTTAACTGCCGCAGCAAAAACCTGGGGCTATTTTTCATCCAACTCAGATGGCAACAACCTAGAAGACTGAGCATCAGCCGCTGGCATCCACCCCAAGCAACTATATAGCTTCTACTCGGGTCGCTGGAACACAACCTCCAATCCAGACCTGTCCTTCGTCAAGCTAGATGGCTCAGCTCCTTTACGCATCATCCTCGACCACTTCTCTAAATCACAACACAGGCCTTAACTTATCAGATCACAAAGTCCTATCTCACCAATTACATCCAAGCCCGTTAAGAGGTGGAACTTTCGCAAGGCCGACTGGACCCGGTTCGAAAGTCTTGTGGATGCAGGTGTTGACAATCTACCTCCCTCAACTGCCAATGCGGATCATGCATACCCGTCTGTTTGTGACTTCTCTTTCAATGCAGCAAAACCCACTATCCCCCGCGGCTTCCGCAAGTGCTATATTCCACTATGGGACCACGAGTGCACTGCCCTCTATGAAGACTTCTTACTCACCCAACCTGGAGATGAAGAGGAGCTAGTAAGGCATCCGCACTTTCCGACTGTCTAGACCGAAAACGCAGAGAGTGCTGGGAGGATACCGTGGAAGGTATCGACTTCTCCCACTCTATCAGGCTAGCCGGGAAAACCCATCCCTCTAACAGGCAGAAGCGCAAAACTCAACGATGCCCTATGTCTGCAAACTCCATTGCCAAGCAACTTGTGGGTAATGGGAGATTCATAGGCGCAAGCAAGAAACACTCACTCAACATTAAACAAGAAATGTCTACCCTATGGCGAGCTCCCGGTGCTGATGGCTTCCTCTCTACTCCTTTAACCATTCAAGAGCTTTTACTAGCCATCTCTTGAACCTGACTGTTCCAAAGATCAGGCGTAAGGCAACAGTCGTTGCCATACCCAAACCCAACAAGTCGATCCGAAGAACTATCGTCCCATCTCACTACTGTGCGTCCCATTCAAGCTCCTGAAAAGACTCCTCCTAGCCCGTTTGGAACCTGTCATCGACCCCAGCTACCTGATAAGCAAGCTGGTTTCCGTCGTGGTAGGAGTGCTTTCCACCAGATCGTCAACCTTACTGATGATATTGAGGCGGCCTTTGAAAAGGGACTCATGGCGGGAGTGATCTTGGTGGACCTTAACAGCATCATTATGATACAGTATGGCATCAGGGCCTTACTCTAAAGCTACTACGCATCATCCCGCCACCTTGGGCGATTCATCTGCAATATCATCTCTAATCGCAGTTTCATCCTTAACACAAATGATGGACTGGTCAGTCTAATGCGCCGACTCAAAAACGGGGTCCCAAAGGCTCAGATTTGGCTCCGACACAATTCAACATCTACACCAGTGATATCCCTCCTACCTCATCATCCAAGTATGCATACGCAGACGAACTCGCGCTCCTGTACTCCGACAAAAGCTGGAAGACTGTAGAAAACACACTATCTTCAGACATGGAAACCACACCAGGAGCCGATCTTCCACGCAAAGAGTGGGTTTCTCTGGACCGACTGCGTACCGGGGTCGACCGGCCGTTTCAACGCCAACATGTACAACTGGGGCCTTCGACCTTCACCAGCATGCCTGTGTGGTGCTCCTCAGCAAACGTCGGAACACATCATGTCCAAATGCACCAGGCTTGGTCCACCTGGGGGCCCTACTATTGACCTCACCAACCCAAGCTGTGCCACCGTGAACTGGTTACGGCAACTTAGTGACGTAGTGTAGCAGATGGTCTCATACGCAAGAAGAAAAAGATTACAAGAAAAAAGATACTGGCCACGAAATTCTAAGATGGGAGCCATCATTATGAGATATTTGCCAAGTTTTAGCTGGCTGTGGGTCAAAATTGAGTGTAATTTCAAAATTTGCCGATCTTTTACCTTGCCGACGGTGAATATAAAAAAAATGCGAATATGGCTGCCTTTTTCCAAGATTGCTGCCAAATACCGTTGTCAGGTAAACTAAACATATCGTCATTAATATGTCAAGATGTGTTGATTGATCCAACCACTTCTGTGTTCTTGGCCAACATGGTTTAAAAAATCACGAATTAACACTGACGCAATTAACGTATTAAATCCCCTCCCCCAATTTTCCTGAACATGGGAGATCCTCTCTACTTTTCCTGAACTCGGAAAATCAATGTCAAATTGAGGTCATTTTTCCCCTTAAAAAAGTGACAGGTATCACACCTTGAAAAGAACATTTCCTCCCCTAGTATAATATCTATAATGAGTGTTTCATCCACGGAGATCCCCTATTCACCCTGCATCCTCATTCCCTTGCAACGTAACTGACGTGAAAAAGGCCTATCATCCAAAATTTATATACCAACTCAAAAGTGAAAACTAAAACACTATTCAAATCTTAACCTGATTGACGGATTGAATGCTAAACTACCCTTTCACCATCCGTTGATCAACATCTACCTTGGGTGCCTGACAAATTTAATCACAGGAGCAGCTGCAGAGTGGAGTGCAACGTAGTCCATTCTTCACACATCTGCGTCTTTCACAGCATTCCTTTTTACACTGGGCCGTATGCATAAAAAGTAGCAAATGCTTATAAGGAATTGCTCCAAGCACCAGCAATTGGTTGTTAAGAAAAATCAAGCTCACGCAATTGCCTATATATGTTTGCATAATCTTTTGCCTACCGTGAAATCCGAGTGCACAGAGATAAGCAAATGCCTGCAAAAAAGTTTTTGCTAATAGGCAGAATTACTTGCTTACAGATGAAAGAAATTGCTTAAAAATGTTAACATAAAGAGAACCTTTTCCTTGTTCTGACAAGAATTTGCTTGGTTTTTTCAAGCTCCTCAATACCAGCTTGAGCGCTTTTGCTTAATTACGACATTCGAGTTTAAAACATGTCCATGCTCGTATTTAGACCAAACTAAAGCTGCACAAAAGGAGAATAAATCAAGAAATACTTGCTACTGGTATATCAAGAAAAAATTGGGGGAAAATATTCCAGGAAGGGGGTTAAAGCTTTAACTCAATCCTGGAGGTACGGTGCGTCTTTCAAAATGTATTTATGTGCGTTGACAGTGAGCTGTGAAGATAGGCTTCTTCCCACACGTATTCCACTCCTGCGGAACTCGTCTTTGTTAGTTTTCGCACCGGCGTGACGTTGCTAACGTATGGTTGTGGAGACCTTAAGGAATTGCTCACGAATGGCAAGCAAACGGTTTGAACACATGCAAAATATTATGCATTCGAAAAAAAAAGTAATTTCTTGAAATCCATCTTTGGCTTGAAGGATGTTAGCAAGTGTTTTTTTTTATGTATACGGTCCATTACTTTCATGGGAGCACAAATTGCGGATCACAGTTCGCATGACCAGCGGAGCATACTAATTGGTTAAACGGCTAAACTCCGCGCGACCTTCGGCTAGCGGCTGATCGGACAACTTTGGAACGGCCCGTGTCACTATAAATTTTAAAGTTTAAATGTCCAGATTTTCACCAAAACTACGCATTCAACCCAAAGGTTCTATGACAGGTGTTTATTCATACTACATAGTCTTCACATTGTGAACGATTTGAGCTGATTTTATTTTTTTAGCCGTTTTCTGACGTGCAAATCTGTCTTTAAAGGCATCGTATAGCAATGTTCCCAGTATTTAAAAAAATATATTAAAAAATCTGAGCTACATGATTCCCCATGCTACCAGTGTCTCTGATGTCTAAAAATGAAGCCCAGAAAACAAACTGCAGTTCAAAACAATCAAGTGTTTTAAAAAAGTGAAAATCGTTGAGCAAACCATTCCAGTTTTCCCCCGTAGTCTGCCGTCATGCAGAGTTTTTTTTTCAGCTGAAAATAATTCATGTGCCATTTTTTGCTGTACATATTTTATGAGTAACGGCATTACTGTCTGAAGTTATGTATTCTAGTGTGTTTATTTGTCCATGCAAACGCTACCAGATATGTGAGATAGCAAAGTGTGACCATTGTGGGGCATTTCACAATGTTATACCTGTATAGTGTCTTTAAACGGCCTCTGCAACCCAAATGCATGTTGACATCACCAAATCACTTATTATTTCGTGATGTTTCAACATTTTAAAAACAGTTTCCTACACGATCAAACCCCACCCCTAAAACAATACTTCCAGATCATTTTTAATTCCCATTCCATTTGTGACGTCATCACCTTGTAACATTTGAGCTAAACAACACCCACAGTTATTTACGTTGCCTTTCGGATGCTGTTTGGCTTGAAAAAAAAAACAATGTTTTTTGGTCTAGTGACTCCCTGAACACATTCCCCTCTTCTCACCCACAGCCTTTGAATCATAAGATTTATTGCAACGTCGGAAAGAAACATTTTCATAGAAAACATTATGATGTTAATGTAGGCAGGATAACATATTTTTAGCAATGAATGTGACGACACATAGTTCTTTCAATTGTTTAGCGCAAGTGTTATTGGATGATGAAGTCACAACTGAAATATTAATTAAAGATGATCTAGAGGGTTTTTAGAGGTGTGGTTAAACATTGCGCAGAAAATTGTTTTAAATAATGTTTAAGAAATGTATACATTTTTAGAAATTTGGTAATGTACAGACCAATATGCATCAACAGAAGTCAACATGCATTTGGGTGGGCCGTTTACAAGAGGCCAATAATAAAGGTTCTAAGGTGATACGTCAAACTTTTCTCAACCTGGAAAGGGAACCAATCCAAGAACCTCCCTCAGTTTTTTTGTGTGCATTTTTTTTTGTCTAAAAATGGGCTAAAAAATGTAGTTTTTGAAAAGGGAACTCAGCATTTTCTTACCCCTACCCCTTGTACTATTTAAGTAGAGAATACATCAAAATGTCTACCTTGAAAGATGAAAATTTTCTATTTTAATATCCGGGAAAGAAAATCTCGTAAAACACTCTCCCCAGGTTGTTGACCTGTATTTCTTAGACTTAAACGGACTAAAAGACGTCAAAATGTAAGTTTGCTATGGATATTGCAATGATATAGCAATTTGTCATTACAGACGGCTCAAGTGTGCATTTTGGAAGATGAAAACTTTTAATTTTCCAACCCTTGAGAGGAACCCACTCTCACACCCTCTCCGTGAATTCACCAATAAGTACTATATATATATATATTATTTACTGCTGTCAGTGCTTATGTTATGCCATCCTTGTTCTTGAATGAGGGGAAAATCATACATTTCCAGAGTTATAAAAATATTATATTTCCTCTCACTGACAGAGAAACTCCCTCTCATACCCCAACATTTCTTAAAACGCAAGCTTACTTTTGGCGATTTTTTTTATTTCAAAGCTTTATGCCTATTAGGTCATATCACACCAATAACAGATTCTGAATGTCTTTCGTGTTTTTTTTTTTTTTATTAATTAATGGAAAATCTCGGGGGACCCCGAACAAATGGGGTGTCATTTTGACCACCGAAAAGTGCTCAAATTGAGAATTCTTCTTTGATCGTCATTTACGAATGACACCAGATATGAATATATATAATACATATGAATCGTCGGTCTTTTAACAAGGTATTAATCGTTTGACACCCAGGGTGTCAGAATATTGTTCGCACTTGGGCCTTGGGAAGAACTGTTACACCATTCTGGGAGTCAATTCGAATCTTTATTGGGTGTCAAAATCCATTTGAACCTCAAAAGGGTGCCAAAATGACACCGATAATTTTTTTCAGTGTATGTCATTGTGATATAACTTTGTGTGTATGTGTGTATGTATGTATGTGTGTATGAGTATAAATGTGTGTGTATATATGCATTTATGTATGAATGAATGTATGTATGTATGTATGTATGTATGTATGTATGTATATGACTTGTGTATGTATCCATGCATGCATGTGTTTGTGTGTGTACTTGTAATTTGCATTTATATTTATCCGTATAAAACTGACAGTGAATAAGAATAAAGAAATAGTTTACTGTGCATGCGTACCACGCTTACAACGTGTTTCACATTTCGCAATTTGTTCACAAGGAAGTATAGTATGTACTTCCTTGTCTGGGAAAGGCCAACTATCAATAAGGAATTTCCGAAATATAACAATCTTTCAAATTATGTTTATTCATTTTTTTTTTATTTTGGAAAGAGTTCCTGCTTTTGCCTTTTGCAAGTGTCAAGTACACAGTACACTACAAGAGTTGTAATTACTATAATTATAATGTATTGGTTCCAAAGATATCAACCAGTATATTTTCGACGTGTTATTCGACTGTTTAAAAATGGAAAAGACGACACATACAAAATGACCAACTCCAGTAAATTTTGTGTATAGGGGTCAGGGATTCGATTCAAAGTGGACTATTTTATGGTGCAAATCCATCACACAAGTCCAAAAAAGGGGAAATAAATGAAAAATAAATATAGTCCAGTATCTGCGAATTCCAAGCAGCGTCTTATGTTGAAGGGTGTAGCAGTATTCCCGGGATTGCTTTACCCCCCCCCCCCCCTCACACACACACACATACCCTTCTTTTATTA
>JZLH01S0239930.1:2255-12255 GCA_001188425.1 Eucidaris tribuloides | reverse complement strand
GATAGTTTCCTTATTACTTTTGCCCCCTCCCCCCCCCCCCGAAAAAAAAAATCAGGCCATTAATTGCAATAATACATGTCAATGCCGTATTTTGCCAGAAAACAAGAATGTGCGAAGTTTCACATATTTCCTTTTAATTCAAATTTCAGACTCTATCCTAGTCATATTATGTCTCATCATCATTGAAATGGTCTGTTTTTAGAACTACATACATGTAAGGCTCATTCATGGAAGCAAAATGTTTTTTCCGAGTCATTGGGACCTACATGTAGTTGTTATTTTAAGGAATGAATTTGTCAATCTGAAAATTTGGAAATATGATATACTGTACAGTATAAATACAAAAACGTTGTTCGTGATTGACTTTCATACATGACTGTACGTAGTACCATAATACCACATGTGCTTGTAAGCAAACAAAGTGCAATCAGGAGCAGGCTGTGGCCACTGACAGTGTATACAGCTAATATTACCAGCCTTATCCTGAAGCTAGGCAAGCTAAAAATCCAATATGGTATAAAAAATAGAGGTCAGCTCACATCAATAGAAAATGGTCGGCAAGTCTACTCAATCTCCTGAATGGCGGTGCTGCACAGTGAAAACAATATTTGCTCCCTGCGGGCACTCTGATCTAGCAGCCGAGGCATCCAATTGCATCGCACCCTCAGATTCATAATGAGGATAATATTTGGTCATGTGACCCATGTGTGTAAAGCTAACGGTCTGGAGTAGTTGTAGTAGCGCAACAGCGTGACTGGGATCTCCATTTGCTGCAGCTTCATTGATTTTCAGTGCAGGTTGTTTAGTGCACCAATGTGCCCACTGAACCACCATCTAATGATACTGCTAGTACTTTCAGTATGTGCACAGTGAGCTCAAGAGAAAAAAAAATATAATGAATGAGTGAATAAATTATCATTCTTGTGTGATTGGGTGTGACTGCTGCGGGTGCTGCTGCTTGTTTTTTTCTTTGTGTGGTAGGATTACAGCCCATCTCAAGTATCGCTTGAATGACAGCGATAATTTAAATCTCATCTTGTATCTAATTTCTTTTTTACACAGTACGCCCAGATCTGTTGCACGGTTTATTGCAATAAATCCCACAAGGAACATGTTATCTGGAATCTATCAAATGAAAGATGATATTTGAAATCAATTGAAGCAATGTTGTGAATGGTTCTGATTGAATTCAGTATGTGACAGTTATGCAATTGCACATGTGTACACATGTGTCATTTCAGGCATTAATAGATTTATTATGGAAATGTAAAAAATGTGTGACTTTATTTACTTGAATATTTATTTATTTATTCATCTATCTATCTACATTGTAGATCGATCTATCTATCTATCTATCTATCTATCTATCTATCTATCTATCTATCTATCTATCTATCTATCTATCTCTCTATCTATTTATTTATTTATTGTACATTGTGTCTCAAAAATAATTGTGCAAGTCAAAAGCGCCCTCTTTTTGTAATGAGAAAAACATTTTTGTGACGTGTTGCTTATATCACCATCAAGAGCATAATCCTAGCTTTCAAATGCCGTTTATGCTGTTCAGTTTGCTTGTTTTAATCCTGAGATATGGTCAGTTAACAACGAAAAGGTAAAATCACAAATGTGCCACTTTTACTACAGTCAATGATGGCATCAGGCCCTCTTCCCGCAAAAGTGACACAATTGTGATTCCACCCTTTTGTTGCTTATAAGATATCTCGAGATCAAAACAAAGAATTTGAACAGAACAAACAACATTTGAAAGCTAAGACTTCACCCTTGATGTTGACGTAAACATGTGTCACAGCAGTATATTCTTATTGTCAAAGAGGGAGCTTTTTACTTGCACAATTTCTTGAGAAGTGCTGTAGCATGTCTCAAAAAATTGTGCAAGTAAAAAGCACCCTTTTGGCAATTAGAAAATACTCTTGTGACATGATGCTTACATCAATGTCAAGGGTCAAATGCCATTTGTTCTGTTCAATTTGCCTGTTTTAACCTCAAGATATCTTGTAAACAACAAAAGGGTGGAATCACAATTGTGTCACTTTAACAAGGGACTACAGTAAAAGTGGCACAATTGTGATTTTCACTCTTTCTTATTTAAATAAACATATCTCAAGATTAAAACAAGCAAATTGAACAAAACTAACGTTATTTGAAAGCTGAAACTAAGCTCTTTACATTGATGTAAGCACCATGTCACAAGAGTATTTTCTAATTGCCAAAGAGGGTGGTTTTCACTTGCACATTTTTTTTTAGACACACTGTATAAGTACTCATTTGAAAAAAAAATTGACAGAAATTTAGATTTATCTTAAAAAGAAGGAAGACACGTTTGTACAATTACATGTACATGTACTGGTAGAAATTACTGTACTCATAATTTTGATTGAAGTTGTGGTTAGTAACTTATGATATTATTTATTTGCAATGATTTCTCACTTCACAAGTCTTCAGTGCATATGTGCAAAATATAAAAAAATAATAAAAAAGTGCCAAATAATGAAGTCATTTTATTTTAAGTGTGCATTCTCATTTTATGCATTTTGCAGCAAGTCTACACTGATGGGTCAAAACTGTGTAACAACAATTTTGCTGACAAGATAAATTTGATAAATTTGATTAACACTTCAGACCATTGTATATGGTGCAAATCTAGGCACTGGTCTGGAAGAAAAAGCTGCTGTCATGGTGGTGTTGACAATCATTTCAGCATGAAAATCAGTTTCTGTTTTGCATTATAGTGCTTTTTGTTGACATCTTCGTCTTGACATTTATCTCACCTGTGTGAATCAAAAACAGCTGTCCTATTGTGTAGTCTATAGTAGAGTCATTGGCAGGGGGAAACGCTGTGTGTAGATGCCATGTTTTCCCTTTTGTTAGTTTTCATTGTGCACAGAATAGAATTACTGCAGACCTGTATGCTGTACACATAATCACATGTACAATCAAACAATGTATGCATTATGTACATTTACTTGGTTGTCGTTGAGGAAAGACAACAAAATTGGAGCTCCAAAATCTCCATAAATTTACAGGATTTTCTCTGAAAATCGACTGAATTTCCCATATCCTGACAAACACAGTTGAATATCCCCTTGATTGATAATTTAAGATTTTTGCCTAGATGTACTGTGGTGAATGTAGGTTTGAAATATTTTCATGATTTCTCTAATCTGTAAAAAAGCTCCCTGATTGAACGGTTCCATGACATATGCTCCGGCCGGACAAATCTCCCGGCGACAATTGCTTCCGAAAAATGCGACAATACCATCACGCCGCATTTGCTACGCGACAAATGGCTCGGCGACATATTTAGGCTCCGTCGACAAATGCTTCGCGGCGACATCTTGCTCTCGAGACGACAAATGCTCCGGCGACAATTGCTCCGGCGACATTTTGTCCGTACGCATATTTACTTCTGGCGCGTAACAAATGCTCCGGCGACATTTGTCGCGGCGACAATTCGTGCTCCGAAGGTTGCCGACAAATGCCTACGGTGAACAAATGCTCCGCCGACATTTGCTCCGGTCGGACAAATTGCTCCGAAGGTGCAGACAAAATGCTCGGCGACAAATGCTGTACCGACGGACATTTTGCTCGACGGACAAATGCTCCGGAGGACAATTCGCCCACGGTCAATTTATCTCTGGCCGCATCGTGCTCGCGGTCGACAGATAGTTCCTAAGATGCGACAAATGCTCCGGCGACATTCTGCTCCTGTTGACATTTTAGCCCCAGACGACAAGTTGCCTCCTAAGTGAGCCTACAATTGCTCCTACGACATTTGGCATTTGCTCCAACGTTACGATTAATTTGCTACCGGTGACATAATGTTCCGGCTTACAATAGCTCCGGCAACAATTGGCTCCTACGACAAAATTGCTCGCGTGACAATTGCTCACGCGACAATTGCTCCTACTGACATTTGTCGTCGACAATATGCGGGGGGGGACAATTCGACATGCTCCGACAATTGCTATTTAAGGCTTGTGACAATTGCTCAACGAACAATTGCTATTGCTGTTGCTATCTATTGAGTATCCCAATTTACAATGCAATGTTTTCTTCCCCAAACAACGTGTCATTTTAATTTTTTGATAGTTGCCTAACGTATAATAATGAATTTAAGTCTTTGTTTTGTGAATTATCCTCTATTAGGGTTTTGTTGAAATTTTTTGGCCGTGTTTTCATTAGCTATTTATGTAGTATTACAATATTCACATAAAACATCTGCATCTTGACTGAATTATTTTTAAACAAGTGGCTCACTAAAATGGTTAACTAATGTCGCTTTAATAGATTACATTAGAGATTTTGAAAACTTACTCATATATTCTAAAATTCGTAACGCTTTAGAAAATATCAGCGGTGAATAAAAAAGACTAGACACTTTAGAAAAAATATTAAAATTGTTTTGTGATTTTGAGATTATTTTTTGATGTGAATATTGTACCTGACCTAAAGCTAGTCTGATGACACTGTTGTATTGAAAGTATATTCACGATGAAGTGAGCAACAACCCGCTTTTGATGCAATCGGGAGCAAAAATGCATGGTTGCGCACAAGAATTGTTGTTCTTGATAATCAATGTTATACATGTAAATGCCTCACAGGACCGGTGCTGCAGAAGCTCTCAACTGATTGTGCACGAAGGACTTGAATCCTGCAATCAATGTCAAAGAAGAGCTGAAAGAATTATCAAATTTTGCTGACAAAAGGGCAAAAATGAAGCATGATTCAAATATACCCCAATAAAAAGAAGAGAATTCATTTTGCAAGGATGAACTGTGAAAGTTTAAATAAAAAAATGCATATTTTCTTCTTTTTCAGGGGTTGGGTTGGTAATTGTATCGAAAATTATTGCTTTATTTTGTCTTTCTTTTCACAGAATTTGATTAAGGTCTTCTGTAGACATAAGCTGAGGATTTTAGAATGTAGTAGCAATAAAATGTTAGCATGATTCAGATACAACGCCACCACTAACCCCTTCAAAATCAAGAAAATGCCATTTTTCTTTCATTCAACATTCATCTTGCAAAACATGACTTTTCTCCTCCTTTTTTAGGGGGGTTACTTCTTGAATCATTGCTTCATTTTGTCTTTTTGCCACAAAATTGGATATACATCTTCTCTGAGCATGCTGACGGATTCAATTGCTTGCGCGACATCAGGTGAGAGTTCTGGCAGCACCACGGTCCTGTGAGGCATTAAACATTGACTATAAAGAACACAATTCTTTTGCGCAAATGCATTTTGGCGCTATTGGACAAAAGTTGGCCTGTGCTCACTCATGCCGTGAAATAGTTTTCAATACCAATAGTGTCATCAGAGTAGCTTAGTTCCAAGGTAAAAATATTCATATCAAAGAATAATCTCTAGATCATGAAATATTTCTTCTAAGCGGAAACCTATAAATGTTTTCTGAGTGTCTCTAACTTTTTTTTTGATCACGCTGTACTATGTCAATTTACGGCCGCACGGTTTTGTAAGGATGCGTATGACGCAACACCTGTCATTGCTTCTTGTCTGGTATACACGTGATAGCATCATGCTAAACAAGACAGAGTTCGGCATTCACTGCATGTAACACTCTCAGGCCAACTAAACAACAACAAAAAAGTAACTACCCCCTTTTCAAACATACCATAACTTTTTAAGCAAAACATGTTTGTGCAAATTAAGTTTGGCTAAAAATTGTTCCTACACTGCATTGACTAACATTCTGTGTGAAAATGTGATTGGTTACCGTTGGGTCATGGCATGAATGCAGCATGCAACTAAAGGGAAAATGCACTTTTTCAAAAGTCACATTGAGTCATCTCTTTATGCCAAAATAATGGTAAATAATGACAGTTTTTCTCCTTTATTTATTAAGTGTGCTCACTCAGCCATTGTCATGGTCATCAACCTCATTATTGTTCGCACAACCACGGTAAAGATACATTTGTGAAACAATTTTCGGCATTAATTGATTTTTTTTGCAGTAAACTTAATGGATTTGACAATTTTCAAAAATCGAGAAAGGGTGGACAATTTTCAAATTGCGCTCACTCGAAGCGTAAAATATGCAAAAAGTGCCAAACACGTATGACAGGATCAAACGCGTAGGATAGCAATTAACATAATAGCGATTAATCATCACCAGAAACAGAATTTGCTAAAATCCTGCATCAAAAAACCTCCCCAAAATGACCCTTTGATTTTTGAAAGTTGGACTTTCTCTTTGGAATTATCGTGCTCATCAATGCATGACTTGACGGATCAACCACATTCTTTCTCACAAATTTAGTCAATTAGTGCAGCGAACATCTTCCGCTAAATTATGTGTGCTCAACACCGTTCTTTGTTAAAGTTTATAGTTAATTTGAAAAAAGGGGGTAGTTTACTTTTTTTGTTGTGTTTATAATACGAAAAACTTTTTCCACTTAGATTGTGCCCTTATTTTAGATTACAAAAATACCCAATTAGCTTCAACCAGCGATTGGCTTCAACGTTAATTCCGAAAATGCGAAAACCCTGGTGTGGGATGGGAGCCCTCCCCATCGGAACGCTTCCGCGCACCGTCAAACTTGCGTTTTTTCGCCACGATTTGCTAGATAATATACCCCCCCCCCCCCCCCCGCTTCCCGGGAAAAATCATGGCGTCACGGTCCTAAGTCTGTTAGTATATAGTAATATTTGTAACAACTTCCAGAAAGAAAAGCATAATTTTTACTTGCAAGTGCTAAAACGGAAGAATAGTGTGATGAAATAAACTATTCTTTTTTTTATTGATTGAAAATTCGAAAGGCATTGTATGAATCACAACAGTACCGTTTTTGCATAACACGAACAGTAATGCCGAAACGGATGTGAAAGACAAAAGGCCTTTTAAAATACTGAATAAGTTCTTACTTTCATAAGTATAAAGGCGTTACTTGTTTTATAGGATAGATATAAACATTTTTTTTATTGTCATGCAGAGGCAAATGTACCCGTTAAAAGCGCCAAGTTTCAATTTTTATCGACTATATTTTACATTATAGCATCAAAGGGTTAATAAAGGCGTTATAAGTGATAGGCTAACATTGTGGGAGGCTTCAATTAAAAAAATTGTTCAAAACTTTTATATCTGAGCTACATAGTTTAGTGGTTCAAATGGACAAAATAAACACCGCTAAGAAACAAAAGTTTTGAAAGTTACACTGCCAATGGCAAGAGTATGCATGAATAAACAATTTAAAACTCGGGGCGAGTTTTAATAGCCTAAGTAATGTAACACACTAGTTAAGTCTATGGGAGAGGAAATGGGCAAGGTGAAGTCTTTGTCAACTTAGATTTTCACTTTTTCTAAAGACTCTGCTCTTTCAGATAAGGTACAACTCATAGTAAGCTTTCTTTTGGTTTGTCTTTCAGTTTTTTTTTGTAAAAATATTAATGAAAAATCTGGGGGGGGGGAACCCCCCGAGATTTTCGGTCTATATGTTTACATTAGTAGCATCCAAAGGGTTAAAAGTCGTTATATGACTATGACCTCATCTATAAAAGAAGCAGAGTCTGTATCTTTTCAGATTGAGCGTTTAACACGATGTAAACACTAAAAGCCCTTAACCCTTTGATTGCCTATAATATAACACATATAGTCGAGAATCTTCGGTGGGTTCCCCCCCCTCCAGTATTTTATCATTAAACTATATTGTAACAGAAAAAACTAAAGAACAATTTCAGAATCTATTATTGCCAGGGTTAGGACTTTGTGGACCATAAAGCTTATCAAATAACAAAAAATCTCCCAAAACTAAACTTCGGCCTTTTAACACTATGAGAATAACGCTTCGAATTATAGATTAATAATTAAGTTATTAATTTATTTCGTTTTATTGTTCAAGCAGGGTGTCTCTTGCAAAGACCATAAGAGGTCGCTGTCTCCAAAGAGGCCCTTGCCTCATAATAAAAATTCCACATTCATTCATTTAGCAAACATAAAATATTGAGAAATAACAAAATAAGTAGTTTGACAAATCATATAAATTAAAAAAATATATTATATATATAAAAAACAGATTATTTATAAACTACAGTATTTGTTCGAAGTAAAATTACGTAGTAAGTAGCGAAATGGTAAACAAATTAACGAAAAAAAAAAGAAAAAAAAAAGGTCACACACTTTAACAAAACAACGATGGAGTTTATATGATAAAATGAGCATATGGAATACATGTAAATCGCTTACAATATAATATATTAAAGGAGAAAATGTAAAAAAATCGATTGCTGTTATGAAACTTTGTAGTGATGAAATAGTTTTGAATATAACGCTGGTAGTTTATTGAACAGCTTGGCACAATGTGAAAATGACAATGATTCTTATTTTGTAAATGCGGTTTTTACATTTTGGAATTTGATAAATGGACTGTTCACAGCATATCGTGTAATATAAGATACACTTTGCTTTGATAAATACATGAGTTAAGCGTACGGTTGGTGATAATATCATTATTAAAGATTTTAAATATTCGTGTATACACTGTTCAATGGTATTTAATTCCTTTGTTGTAGCTGATTGCCAGTTCAATAAGTTCAATAAAGTAGTCTGGGAGTGATGAAAAAATATGTACGCGCAGTACAAAGCCGAGCGTAATCTGTTTTGCATTTTGCAATTTGTATTATTTGTTTTAAATGTATTTCACCCGAACGAAATTCAATAGGTTCAAAATGGCGGTAATATTTAATGGAAAAAAATAAATACAAAATGGATTAACTGCTTCTTGCCAATCAAGTTAATTCTGTACGCGACGAATGCAAGGCGATCGTACTTGATACCTTTCTTAATGATATTTGCAACATGAAGCAGCACAAAGTCAGGTGTTTGTCAATTATGTATACGCCAAGTATTAATATATCTCTTTGACTCAAGTAATTTGGTTATTGTAAACGCGATGCATATAGTAATTCAATTATGAAACTTTTCGTCATGAACAAGAGTATAGTTTTGGGTTTTTGTTATTTGTTTTTTACCTGGCGAATTTACAGATCTTCTTTTATAGAATATATAATGACAGCGTATGGGGGAAACATTGGGCATTGTAAATTGTTCGTTACTCATAGATTTTTCACTTTTTCAAAGCACTTAACGAAAGTTTCGTGTACACAATTTTTCGTGGGCTTCATTTGAGAACTTATCAATGACACCAATATTCAGGTCAGAACCAATATTAGCATCAGATATTTTTTTTTTAAACTGGAAACAATATTTATGCTCTTTAAAGATTAAAGAGAAAATAAGTATACTCTATGTAAAATTGAGGAATGGCCCTGAAACAAAAAGCTTGATACAGAATTTGAATCACCAACAACAAAGATATATTGGTTTGAAAGACAATGATGGAAATGTGCCAGAATTGAAGTATCACGTGACACAGATACAATCTATGCAATATTCAGTATGCAGGAGTAAACGTACTTATTAGACAAAAATGGCTACTAAACAATGAAAAGGGAGAGCAAAGGAGGTAAAATAACTACGAACAGTTTTTTACCTTATGCTACAACTCAAGATTACATTTTATAGGCAATACCGAATCATCAATCCCATGACAATACCAATTTAACCGTTGTTCTGCAAGACATAACGCTGATAATTTTTAATCTGTAATTCACTTTCAAAAAGTCCCAGAGAGACTTGGCATTAGTATTCCACCGTAAGGCATGCATTGATCTGCAAGCAGTAGAATGAGTATTTGTGATAGAAGGGGATAAGTTAGGTCCTCGTCAATTTCTGTATTTTGGCATGGACCATTTTGTTGCCGGAGATAACATTGTCAGCGGAAGGCGACTTGTTCGCCCTAGAATTGTCTCACATTTGTGATCGAAAAATTGTCGTGGGAGCAATAATAGGAACTGTATCAATATATCGGACCTGCTTTGGAGCTAATTTATGATATAGAGCAATTTGTCACACTTCAATAGCAGAATGTCGGATAACGAATTTGTCGCCGCGAGCAGATTGCTT
>JZLH01S0239910.1:0-10700 GCA_001188425.1 Eucidaris tribuloides | reverse complement strand
GGTGTTCTCTTTAAACAGTAACATTTTGTATAGCCTAGAAAGAAAAAATTCTAGCAAACGAAAGTAAAATATGTGTAATTGTACATGTATAGATGCAAGTAATAGGCATCTTTTTCAGTAAAAGAAATTTAGTGATTCAAAATGTTTCTTTTTTCTTTTCTTTACATCACTAGAATGATGGCAACATCTCATGGGAGTCAGTCGAGAGACTGTACAAGGCTGATGTCGATGAGAAGGTGGGGCTGTACATCAACCGGAAGCTTCGCTTTGAACATGTATACCTGACATCATATTCCAAAATGAAAGTGAATCTTGCGGCAGAGGTAGGTATTAGTTCTTGTCAGATACAGTCAACTCTGCATAAGTCGAAGGTCTTTACTAGGTCCCATTCCTTTATTTTCTATTTGTTTTTGACCCCTTATAAATGGAATTTCGATTCTGAAGCCGTTGGGGGGGGGGGTGCTCTGCAAAATTCAAAGAAAAATGCTTTAACTTGGAATTGATCAATCTTTTTCCAAATGATATTTAAATTATGCAGATGTAATTATTACGGTAATTTACCAAACCTTATTTTTGACGGTTTAAATTTCACTTTATTTTGACCTTGCTAACCCTTGTTTGTTTCAGTTTATTTTTGTTATGAATACTTTTTGATGTGTGTTTAGAGTATTTTTGTGTATGTAATGTACTATTTGTATGCCTGTTTAATACTGTATGTAAAATTTATCTTTAAACTTATATTAGTTTACTATGTACACGTACATGTATATTGTAGACTAATACATTCAGGCTGTCTTGCTGATCAGTGCATTTTATATACAAATGAATAAAAAATAATACATTAATATGCTTCAGGTATATTTCAGACCGAACCGTGTACTAAGTCAATCCAACAATGCACTAGAATTGGGATGAAACTTGACAAATTTGATTTTCCAAATGAAACTTCACAAATTCTGTTGTATGTGTTTTGTAGGTATTGAGTACAACAGTCGCCGATTCCCTCGAACTGACGCAAAGAAATCCCGATGGCAGAGCAGCAGCTAAGTTTGCCCGAATCTTCGATCGCTTCTTTGATCTACTTAATGTGAGGAGCACCAACGTTGCCAAGAAGGACTTACAGCCGTACAGGACAGTCGAAGATGAACGTCTCAAGGTATTATATTTTTTGAAGTGAACCAAGACTTTGAATGATTCTTTGACAGTGTGTGTTTTGATTATCAGTCCATGCCCCCCCCCCTTTCCATTTTAACCAGACGTTGCATTGATTTTGGTGTTGGTGATTGATAACTCATTAATCTTTTGTTGTAAGAGTATGATCAATCCTCGGTGTGCAGTTCGTGCAATTTTTGGCCAAAAGTAGTAGGTTTTAAAAAAAATGCCAGGTTTGAGAAGGGAATGTGTGTATATTTTTATGGACCTACTGAACATAAAACCTTGAGTGCCAACTATAATGCATTCAGACTTGGCACCTAGTAGTGTTATGGGATTCATTGCTAATTGCTACCCCCCCCCAAAAAAAAAATAGTGAAAAAAATGACAAAGTGCACTCATTATAGTAACTTTGCCATATGTTTCTGAGAAAACATCTTTTCGGTACATGTAATATTTTTGCCTCCTTTTATCTTTCAGTGGCTGGAAGAAGACTTCATTAACTACCTTGATGATTGGGCCAGCAAAGTGAACGCCAAGCAGAACATTTCGAAAACAGAGAAGAACAAAATGATGATATCCCAAGAAACACTTATAAGCCTACGACGAACAGGTATTTTTTTTTCAATGGTACTACATATATTGTCTTATATTTTAGCTTAAAGATATAGGCTAACATTGTGGAGCGTCAATTTATAGAATCCAGTCAACATGAGATCTCGTAGATTTTCACTTCTTTAAAGCACTAAATCATTTTGAGAAAAAAAAATTCAGGGCTTCATTTGTAGATCTCGGCAAAGACACTTTGAGCATGAGGGATTATGTATTGAAGCTCACATTTTTTTTTAACTGTTGTCAGTTTTAGCCTGTGGCTTTAATTTTGGCCGAGTTTGATACTCAACCAAATTTCATGAATGATTGTAATGAGTGCTTCTAACCTGAAGTTGAGGAGACCAGACATTGGTCGCATTTTTGTAAAATGTGTAAATCCTAAATATGCACATACACGCAGCACATTCCTTCATGTCAAACAGAAAATATAACTACTCTCAATTGACAATCACATCAAGTTGATGTATTTTTAACATCAGATAAATGTTTGGACTGTAAAAAAGAAATTAAGAAATGTTGACTTTCAGTGGTATCATGACCTCACTTTCACCTTTGTGTAGTTGTATAATGAAAGAGCAGTGACAAGTGATCATACTTTATTCTTAAATTCATGGATTGTTTGCTAATATTCATGTGGTTTTGTATCTTTTCTTACAGCTCATGCCTTTCCAGCTGCAGTTAGATATCTGTTAGTTCAGCCTGGTGTTCGCTTCATACTAGCCGAGCCTTTCAATCAAGATCGACTCGAGTCAATGTTTGGAAACACTAGACAGATGAGAGGTGGAAATGAAATGCCTTCTGTTGCCCAAGTGAATGCATCAATGAATGTTCAGAAGTTGAGAACAGGTCAAGACCTCAGAGTATTACGTGGCAATACCAAACACAGAGTTCAAGAACTGGAAATTGATAACACTCCTCTGCCACGTAAAAAGGCCAAAAAAAATTGACATTGAAAGTACTGTTTGTGAGTGCCTTTTCAGTTGCTTGTGCCTTAAAACTCTTGGCTGGTTGTTGGGTAAAACCACATATACAGTACTATCTATGAAAATAAAAAAATTAAGTATCTTTGGTAAAACACGGTTATCTACTTACTAAAAAAAAAGGCCAAGGTGCACAAGTACAAGTGCGTTGTAAAAGATCAAGTCAGTGCAGTAGTAATTGTTGTAATGATATATATGCATTGAGGGCCTTGTAGACTGGTGTCATACCATCTGGTTTGCCGTGTATATTAAAGAAACAGCGGTTTGTTGCAGCACCGTCACATGTGCAGCCCATAACCTTGAAACCCGCAAACACAGAGTTCAAGAACTGGAAATTCATGACACTCCTCTGCCACGTAAAAGGCCAAAAAATTGACATTGAAAGTACTGTTTGTGGGTGCCTTTTCAGTTGCTTGTGTCTTAAAACTCTTGGCTGGTTGTTGGGTAAAACCACATATACAGTACTATCTATGAAAAAAAAAGATTAAGTATCTTTGGTAAAACACTGTTTTCTGCTTTGTAAAAAAAAGCCAAGGTGCACAAGTACAAGTGCATTGTAAAAGATAAAGTCAGTGCAGTAGTAATCGTTGTAATAATATGCATTGAGGGCCTTGTAGACTTGTGTCCTATCATCTGGTTTGCCGTGCATATCAAAGAAACAGTGGTTTGTTGCAGCACCGTCACATGTGCAGCCCATAACCTTGAAACCCGCCACTTCCAACATTTCAACACAACGCCAAAACAAAGTAAAAAATTTCATCCGGTATGAAAAAGTAAACCTTGACAGTTTTCATTGAAAGAACCACACCAAAGCCAGTTCACAAAAATGTTGAGCAAGGAGTATTACAAACATGCTGTAAAATTAAGAAAGTGCAGCAGTGGAGTGTACTGAAGCTTTGCTTACAGTATCAAGAATAATGTTTGACATCAGAGGATTTTAGGCGACCTAAAACCCCCCCCCCCCCCAATATATGAGTGGCAGACTCTTTTCAGGTTGATCGGTCAGCATGTTTTTTGTTTGTTTTTCTATACTTTCCACCAAAAATCTTGCAAAATTGGTAAAAAAATGTAAAATGTATACTTTCTGCGTGTTTCACATGCAATTTAAAAAATTAAAATACATGTATGAAAGAATTGTTGATCTAGAATGACTGTTTTTACTTGCAGTCTACATTTTTTCCCAAAGCAGCAAAATCTCAGTCTCGTTAGCAAGACTTATTTGTTACTTCAAGAAAAATTTCATGAAATGCAAACATGCACTCATTATTTTGAGCAAACTTTTGAAAGGTCAGTGATGTACTGTTTAATGTGGGCCACGTTCAAAATATATGTATTTGTAGGTTCTCACGTAGCATAATTATGTGGGCATTTCTCACGTTACATTTTCAATTAAGATTTAGGTTTTAGAGACCTATAGGCCTATTTTCAAAACATGGATAGAGTAGTTATGACTTTTGTTTGAATTAGCAATGTGTCCGCCTTTTCTCCCAGGTAACAGCAGCAAGTGAGAAGACTCATTGGGCAACTGTATGAGAAATAACGTCGGTAACTTGTGTTCTGCAATTTGGACATGGATAAATTCAGCATGCACTAAATTTCAAAAGTTTCTTATAACGACGTTGAAACATTAATGACTTGTGTTTTGTAAACACTGAATATCAATGCACTTTTCTGACTATGGTACAAGTTGAAGTTTTGTTAGATTTTCCAGAAATTTTCATGTGAGTTGGTAACTTCATTACAGTTTGTCTGATGACTACAATGTATTTGTGAAAGTATCTTCAAGATATTAGACGTACATTGGAAAAGCAATACAGTGTACATGTATTAGTGTAATTTGAGATACTTTACACCATTTCATAGGAAAAAAAATGGTGAAATGATAATTTTGCTGTTTCTTGCGTAAACTTAAGATTTATTCATGTGTAGTCCCACATATAGCATTCTCTGTATGGTTTCCTTAGTTTCTTATAAAGACATTGAAACATTAATGACTTGTGTTTTGTAAACACGGAATATCAATGCACATTTCTGACTATGGTACAAGTTGAAGTTTTGTTAGATTTTCCAGAAATTTTCATGTGAGTTGGTAACTTCATTACAGTTTGTCTGATGACTACAGTGTATTTGTGAAAGTATCTTCAAGATAGACGTACATTGGAAAAGCAATACAGTGTACATGTATTAGTGTAATTTGAGATACTTTACACCATTTCATAGGAAAAAAAATGGTCAAATGATAATTTTGCTGTTTCTTGCATAAACTTAAGATTTATTCATGTGTAGTCCCACATATAGCATTCTATGTATGGTTTCCTCAGTTTCTTATAAAGACATTGAAACATTAATGACTTGTGTTTTGTAAACACTGAATATCAATGCACATTTCTGACTATGGTACAAGTTGAAGTTTTGTTAGATTTTCCAGAAATTTTCATGTGAGTTGGTAACTTCATTACAGTTTGTCTGATGACTACAGTGTATTTGTGAAAGTATCTTCAAGATAATAGACGTACATTGGAAAAGCACAGTGTACATGTATTAGTGTAATTTGAGATACTTTACGCCATTTCATAGAAAAAACTGGTTAAATGATAACTGTGCTGTTTCTTGCATAAACTTAGATTTATTCATGTGTAGTCCTGCATACAACATTCTATGTATGGTTGCCTCTTCACCTAGTAAAGGGCATTCAGGTACCAAACTTTGGAACAGAAATTATGACTTGTATTACAATGTACTTCTTTATGATTCACAGGCAATCAAGCCACTGAAATATAACATGATTTTAGATAAAGCTATTTTATAAAGATTTACCATGTACACATCATTCTTGTTATAATTAAAGAGAACATTTTGCACCAAAATTGACCTTACATAAGTCTCAAATTTACCAAAGAATCTGTGTTGAATTAGGCAGGAAACTTCTCATATGAGGGAAGACTAGACGGTTCATAGCATGACTAGAAAATGATATATAGTACATGTATCTAATACACACTGGTCTTATTCATGTAGATACATGTATTTGTTTTATAGTACATGTATTTACGCTGTACTGTTCCATGGACATGTGTGTTCGACAGTTAACCCTAAAAGATCTGGGCTATTTCCAGTCTTATGCCCCCCCCCCCCCACCAATATTAGGGTTAACTAAGAACTGGATACAGTTTATTATTTTTGTTCAAAACAAATCTCTAGTGTGAACTTGTGTCCTCATTGTGAGGTACTTATTTAAAGACATATACGTACCATATCTATGCACGTTTGCAGACATACCTACCATAACACACAATCACACCTCATTCTTTCACATTGGCATACACACGTACATACGTACGTACATTACACACATACTGTACAGGCATGCACACACATGCACATTCATGTGTGTGTGTGTGTGTAGTCTATAGGAATATCATGTCCACCATAAACACACACAAAAAACAGCAACAAGTGAATCTTTTGTTCAATTTTGAAGTATGTATTTAATTTACATACACGTTCGTGTTTATTAGTCAAAACATTTCTTTCTTGTACATGTATAATGCAATAAGTCTAGATTTTCAATATATGGGTTATTACAAATAATGTGAATGGTGGCTGAAATATACATACAGTATATATATGTCACCATGATACCCTGATAGAGTCGCACATTCTATGAAACAAAAACACTAAAAGAAAAATACTCTGGGAATCTGGGTGAAAAATATAAATACAGTATTCATACTTTGTAACTGCATGTGAGGATTGTACAACTTTTTGATTTTTTTCATGAAAGATCCTGGCTAACATTGTGGAGCTTCAAATGAAAAAATTGTCAAACTTTGCTATCTGAGCCACATAGTAGTGTTTGAATGTACAAGTAAGCATGCTAGAATACAACAGTTGGGAAATTTATGCTTCCACTGGCAAGATATAAACAAATAAACAATACTCTGGGCGAGTAGCCTAGATTTACACACAGTAAGCCTATGAGATGAAATGGGCAGGTGAATCCAGTCAACTTACAATTTTCACTTTTTTTAAGTACTAAATCATTTTAAAATACAATTTTTTCAGGGCTTTATTTTTACATCTAATCAGAGACACTATTACAGTAGCATGGGGAATCATGTACCTCAGATTTTTTTTTTAAACTGGAAACAATGTTATACAATGCATTTAAAGGACACTTCACTTTCATATTTATATTGCAATAACACTCTATTTGGCACTTTCCTCACCTTTGGGTTGTGTGACTTTATCAGGGCATCATGGTGACGACTCATCTCTTTGGATATTTAAACAAGGGAAAAGGTAAAAACCCTTCCCATGAATTTAGGGGACAGTGATTTTCCATTCCCCCCCCCCCCAAAAAAATGGTCTTTTCCGTTTCTGAAAACCTTTAATTCTGTTGAACGTGATCTAAAAAGGAAATTCCATCTTGTCACAGAAAATGTACACAACAGAAACGTGAATTCCATTTTGCAAAGGTGAATTTCATACATTTTCACATGAAAAGTACAGAACTAAAGCAGATTTAGCATTTCAATAAACGGAAAATCACTATCTCTACATGATGTAGTGCAAAGTACATAAAATATTTTGTCTTTTCTTTTTAGTATTTGCCTCTCTGGAAGAGATGAATTAATGATGTAATTATGTTTGACACAGAATCAGTCTTTCATAACAAAGCTCACCTTGTCTTGATCTATTAAAATCTTGTGCATGATTCTAATTTGACATCGTTTTTATTGTGTTTCTTGCTGTGTCAACTACTCGGACAAATTAACATTTACTTGGTGCATAGTTTATTCTTTCTTAGTACAGATTTTTCAAAAGTCCAGATTATTATTTTTTTTTGCACTGCCTACATTGTTTGAACTAGGATAACAAATATCTGATCCAAGAAACACACATGTGTTTTGGTGAATGTATTTTGTACATTAAAATAATTCAACAGTTACGAAGATCATGTCGAGGAGGACTGGTAAACATTTCTTGTTTTGTGTTGCCCGGTATGAATACATGTACCTAATTACATGAAGCTTTCAACTTCAAGTAGAGGATTCAGATGCCTCTTGCCGTTTTAAACCAGATCTCAGACCTTTTGCTCCTTTTTGATTTGACTTGTCCAAAATTTTGAACTTTTCAATGACTTGACGGGCAAGAGCTCTATTGCGTACTTGAATAAAGAAGTCAACAAACAGCTGGAGGAAGATAAGGGATGTACGCTCGTCAACTGAATTGTGTGCAATTTGATCCCAATAACCCAACAGATCTCGGTCTTGTAAAGCAGCTTGTGCAGTAGTCACACGCAACTCCACATGAATCAGTTCCTCAGTTGTGTTTGGCAAGGTACGTCGTACAACTTGCTCCAGTTTTTTAAAAAACAGGAAAGACACATCGTTTATCAGAGTCAACCCTCCACGATTCTGCACTTCCAACCATTCTTTTGTGTAACTTAATTTGGTTTCCTTACCATGCCCCGCTTTCATATTTGATACAATCTTGTCCATATCCTCCATATATTTTGGTTTTACTTTTTTGGACACTTTGAACACAACGTAGCCTCCCGTGTACCTCAATGCATTTTCTTCAAATTTCGTCAGAGTACTTCTCGTAGATTGCATTTCTGGGGCCTCAACTTTTTCGTGCAAAATGGTCAGTTTTTCATGCAAAATTCTTGCGAACATCTGTGAAAATAAGTTTGGAACATTTGGCATGCCACTCAAAATCTGAAAGGTCTTTTTTAGTGCTTGCCTGAATGGCAGAGATATCCTTATCTGGAAGAACGTGGAGTATATCGCTTGTCGTCGGCAAGTTTCTATGGAGTGCTTGCCAGCTGCTTTGAGAGATGGCCATAAGAGAGTCAAAACAGTAGCAAAATGCACCAAGGCACTGGCTATTTGTTCTGACGTTGCACGCTTACACTGTTGAGCAAAGTTCTTCACCACAGGCGAGTTTTCAAAGGTTGGGTCACAGATTATTTCGTCCTCATCCACTGCCCTGACACAATCCATGAGGTAGACTTCACTGTTGGCTTGAGCTTCTTCTAAGGTAAATGTACTCTGAGGTCTTGGAATTCCTGTTAGTATAAACAAACGGGAAAATTGATTAGGAAAATGACATACATACAGTATTTTAGGCAGAGACAATGAAATTCCTGTTTTATGGGCTGACAAATATTCAAAGATCAGTATACATGTATGTGTAGCATGATTGAATACTTACTTTTCTTTTGTATACGTGGTCTACTTCTCTTGGGTTGAGTACTTCTTGTGGCAGTTGCTGTAGTTTGGTCAGTAGTGGGTGGATTGACGTCAGTTCCCGATGCCGAGGGTGGCAGGGAAGTAGCCCCGGAGGCGGAGGTAGAGGAATTGTCCGCAGCTGAAGATACTTGAACTTGGTCTTCAACTAAAATTTCGTCCAAATCTGTCAAATTAATTTTAAAAATATATATTATTTCTCATTTCTAGCTTTAAGTTTAACTTAATTTAAAAAAAACCTTACAAAGGAGCTACATTTTTTTTGTACATACAGAAAACATTGCAATATGACAAACTTTGTAAATATTTTATCACCAGATGGCTAAACATGAAAGAAGAAGATAGTCTACATATTTTATTGGATCAATGCCAATGGCCTTATTAAGCATGGATATCATAAAACAGTCTGTATTTGCTTAAGTTACACTCAAACATATGCCCAGCAGGCAGGCAGCCTAACTACGTGATTGTTTGTTTGTTTATTTTTTTTTTTTTTTTTTGGGGGGGTTTGTTTGTTGTTTTTTGCATTGACAGCTGCCATGGCATTGATGATTGTTGATGTCATCATTACAAAACACTTCGTAGGACTGGAGCTTGATTGAATGTTGCGAGGGTCTGCAAAAACTGACAACCATAACAAATGTTAATTTCATCATGTCGTTAACACTACTTGTTTATATTTCCACACATTAAATTGTTAATCCAACTTATATATTTCAGAACTCATTTAACTGTCTTGCACTCTCGCATCATATGCTCGCATCTACTTCGGTACGGTGCTGAATGAATTTCGCTGCCGAAAATCGATATTCAGCACCGTAGCGTACCGATCGCTACGTGCAGCGTGCCAATAAAAATGGCAAATGCGCTTATCAGTTTTTTTTTAAAGAAGAAGACATTACCAAAATCGTCAAAAAACGCCTCTATATCGAAGTCAGCATCGTGGTCGAACTCATCAGTATCCATTACTGTTGATAAAGGGCACAAATTTCGGTAAATATTTCCGCTATTTCGAATGATCACCAAGGTTGAAATCAGACAGAAGGCAAGCACAAATAATTCCGGAAGTGTACGCATATCAACAGAGTGCACTGCATTGTGGACTACGTTGATGATCATATGACCGGTCAGGTGACATATTTGCGTGACGCATCCTGGGTAATACTGCTGTAATTCGAGATCGGCAGTGGTGGTCTGTATCTGTCATCGCAGTTACGTGCAGTTACGTAAGTTAGTACCGGGGCGAGCATGGGGATCAAAGGACTTGCCGAGCCAGCCATCCCTTCGTTTATACTATCTATGCTTTAATTCAGGGCAAGGATATGCCGGTGTCACCGGATCAGGTCATAGATAGATCAGGTGTCCTACCGGATGGGACGACTGCTAGGACACCTGATCCGGATGGGAATCAGGATCAAATGACTCTAACGGCAGCCCATCCTGCTCGAAGTACGGACCAGCTGCCGCACAGGCGGATCAGAGGTCCTATGCGATACTCGTACAGCTGTTTACTGCGTATGCTCGCGCTAGTCAGAAACAAAATGGCGTGTTCATCGCGACGACACTCAAGATGTCATTTCTAGCTTATATTTTCTAAGTTATTTTAAGATTTTTAGGTAATTGTTATATTTCACTAGTGTCATGATGAAGAATTCACTGCAAACTTTCGACTTATACGTGCTGTATTATAGATCATACATTC
>JZLH01S0239905.1:19922-43788 GCA_001188425.1 Eucidaris tribuloides | reverse complement strand
AGAAGAAAAATGACTGTGTGAGTTTGGATGCGCAGCGATAATGGCATTATGAATGTCACAATAAAATCTCCATAATTTTGTGCAACTAGAAATATCTTGATTTAAGAAAAGTTTATTTACTTTCATTGTGCTATATGGTATTTCGTATTTATTACTTATTAAGATGTGTATGACAATGATCAGAGTTTTGGGGTTGGGATCATTTTCCATCATGAATAATTAAAGAAAGAAATAAAACAAAGCAAACTTAATCGAAAAGATTGACCGAATAAAAATGTACCACGTTTTTCCCATGCAGAAACTGCTAGGCATATGTTGTATTTCTGCAGTAAAGATCTATACGGACAACCCAGTGCCATGTATACATGTATACCTTGCGATGTGGTTAAACATCCAATCAACAAGCTTGATTCGGGGCTTGTATTACACGGTGACGTGGAATACACCATGGAGGTAGAAGTCTTTCTTCTACCTCCATGAATACACTAAAAAGAAACTTAAATTTGTACAATTATTTTTAGGTTAATTCTACGCATTTCTTTGCTGTTAGACCACATTTGCAGGGCTTTCTGGCTGGTTTAGGAAATGATTTATGTATATTAGGAGTCTTTGATATTGACTTATTGAATTATGGGTCACAGGTAATAACGAAAACAGTACTTTCTAGTTTAATTATGTTTTCATTCGGTATGCAGGTATATTGGCAACAATCAAATACCGTCTGTCGAGCCATCTACCAAAGATGAGTTGTCCTGTTTAATTACCTTATGTTATCCTCATGCCATAAAGTTGCTCTGTGGGTTGCACTTCCACGTTGCTCAACGGGAGCCGATTTTTTTATTCTTTTACTTTTGTAATGCTTTTTTAGGTGAGATTGCGCTGAGTCCTAGGCAGACCCAAACCAATGGCAAGTTAAGTGAAGTGGTACTTTCGCATCCTCTTCATCCAAATATAAAGTGAGCGGATACTGTAATATTGGGGGCCCCAAGGGCTGAGTGACCTTTATGCCCTTGGTGCAGTACATAGTTTGTGTGTCTATAATTATTATGTCTTGTAGGGTGTGAGTTGATTTTTGATATGAATGTCTTACTTAACCCAATGCCCCCGAGATTCTGAAAATCCCATAGAGTTAACACAGGATACATCCGGTTCCCGTAGCCAACGGGTTAATGTGATACCACAATTTTTTTTTTAATCAGGCTCATAGTCAAGATCCAGTATAGTGGGTAGTAACATTAGGTATGATACATATCGTCGCCTTAATAAGCTTCTGAATTCGGATGATGTGACTAAAGCATGCTTAGTCATATCGGGTAGGTCAGAGAGTGTTATATTTTATATATTGTTTAATATTGACCGAAGGTCCATATTTTAATGACCTCCTGGTGCGACTTTTATACAGCAGATTATTTTCTTGCATGGGCCATTCTGTGGTCTGTGATTAATCATTATGGAATTGGTTTTACGTGGTACCTGCAATGTTTAAATACCGTAACTGCATTTTTGGGAGGCCCATTTGGGATTTTTTTGCGGGCCCTTTCTTTCACTGAGAATATTCTCCTGCACATGGTATTGCTTTTGATTGGTACCTACTACCTAGTAAGCACATAAGTATCTATTACATGTCAATTCTGTAGTTAACGTTATGGGGTCAATTAAGGGCCATATTCAAGTGACTTCCGCTGTGCCCCTATTGCAGTTAGCCTACATTAGTAGTTTATGTATGCCTTTTCATGTCTTGTTTGGTAGCAGTTAATTTTGAACTAAATCTATGTTTTCATGGAGACTTTACAAACGATATTTAATCTGGGCCATATTTCAGGCCCATTTTGGCTATAATTATAAGACATGTTGATTCACAGGTAAGCGGCTGAACTTGGTTTACAAGATGAATATCATATCTAGTCGTTTCGGGCGGGTCAGAAGGCGTTTTACACGGATTTATAGCTTAATACGCATGGGCCCAAAGGCCCACATTTAGTGGCCTTCTGGCGGGCATTTAGCATAGAATTTCTTGCATGGGTCATTATGTACTCGTGGGACTATTCCGCAGCTCGTGGTAAAGGTTTCAAGTGGTACCTAGAATGTTTGAATAAGGTCAATTTTGGGGGCCCATTTTTGGCTTCTGGCTGGCCCTTGGCACCGGAAAAAATGTCTTTCATGGGTCATTTTGTACTCGGGGAGTTTTCCGCAGCTCGTGGTAAAGGTTTCAAGTGGTACCTAGAATGTTTAAATAAAGTCAATTTATTGCATAATATGGGCCCAAAGGCCCACATTTAGTGGCCTTCTGGCGGGCATTTAGCAACGGGTAGAATTTCTTGCATGGGCAATTCTGTACTCGTGAGATATTTCCAGATCGTAGTAAAGGTTTCAAGTGTACCTAGAATGTTTGAATAAAGTCAATTTTGGGGGCCCTTTTGGGGCTTCTGGGCGGCCTTGGCAACGGTAAGATTTTCTTGCATGGGCCATTCTGTACTCGGGGAGTATTCCGCAGCTCGTGGTAAAGGTTTCAAGTGGTACCTTAGATGTTTGAATAAAAGTCAATTTTTGGCCCCCTTTTAAGGTCCCCAGGGGCCAAACGCAACGGATAGACCCCGGCAGAAATGGATATCTGTATATAGCTCGTTACTCTACACATACTCCTGTAGTCAGATATTGGTATCTTGATTGGTTTGAATAAAACCCTCTGGGCTGCCTGTCTAATAGCTAAACATGATGCAAAACAGAGTGTCCATAGCTGCTCCTGCTTCTGTATACATTTTGGAAATATGTGTCTGCCAGAAAATTTAATTTATGATTTTTTTTTACTATACAATTCTTCTTAATTCATTCATTGGATTATATTTCAATGTAGTAGGGTGTTTATGACAGCAGGGTAATAAAGTCAAAACATTATCTATGCACTTGTAAACCTGAGTACAATTACTGATTTGATCATACTTACTTGCATAATTATGTGAATGAAACTTACTGAACATTCTTGTCATTCAAACCTACTCAACCTGTTATAAAGTGCAGATTTCTTACGAATAATGATCAATTACCCACGCAGAACATGTCATTACTAAGTTCAAATGAGCTTGACTCAGGGGCGGCACCAGTGTAAAATTTTAGGAGGGGCGAAAAAAGGGGGAAATTTTGCCTACCAGAGAATTTTTTTTTACTAGCCAAAATGCAATCCGAATAGTGTCCCGACAAGCAGGGACAGGGGGGCCGACAACGACAAAAAGCATTTTTTCCCACCAATTTTTTTTACTAGCAAATTCAACAACAATAGGAGGGCGATATTTTCGAAAAACAGTAAAATTCATGCAATTTTACTAATAAAAAAGGGGGTGGCCACCCACTCCTGACCCCCCTGTGGTGCCGCCCCTGTCTCTACTTCAGGACAAGAAACCTTTTTCTGATGTGATTGAAAACTGCACTTGGTAGAAAAATATATTTCCAAACTTTTGTCCGTGACTGTATCAATCAAAACTAAGAACCATGAAGTGTAAAATGTTGCAATGGTGTTCAGTTTTTTTAGGCTGGGAGGTTTGGGGGTGGTGGCTAAGGGTTATAGGTCATACCTGAGTTTTGCTGGTAATGCAAGACTAATCCTTGTCCAGTCCCTGTATTCTGAAGAGTGGTAAATTGATCCTTGCTTGTAATCAGTGCAACCAACTTGTCCAGGCATGCAAGGGGGGAGAACATGGTGCCATGTCAGACCATGATCCATGGAGTACTCAAGGTGAATGGAAAAATCTGGAGCTGAAGGATAGATGCACGAATATAAACTAGTTGAACATCATCTGAAAAATTATCAATATATATGCTATAAATATTCAATTCTGTACTAAAACACGCTTTTAGCAAACATAATCAACTACAAATCATTCCTCAAGAAAATTTGATGACAATATGGAATGTCTTGATTTACATCATTGAAGGCCTAAATGTTCATGATTTTATCTATTTTCATATTAATTACCCTTATTGATAGCAAATTTTTATGACAGGTAAGCTGGGTTAGAATCATGGTTTTCAGAGTAACCTTTTCACAAAGATTATTGTAAAACAGCATTTGTGAATTGGATTTTCTCCTGAAATATTGTATAATTGTCCAGATGATTGAATATACTGTATCATATTTTATTTATCAGCGCAATATTACACAAAACTGTACATAAGATTAAATTCAAAAATATAAAACATCATAATTGAAGGGGGTGTGTCCATCCTGCCCATTGGTTTGGCAGAAAAATATAAATAAATTAATAAAAACTCAATACCTTCCAAATATCCATCTGTTATGTTATGAAAATGTAAAATCAAGAGCTTCCAGGGTTTTTTCATGGAGGTAGAAGAGCCTCCATGGTTTTTTTAGGCATTACCACTCAGTTTACATTGTACTACACATATCACTCAAGGGAAATGTAGTTTGTTCTCTCCCCTCCCCCTTTTTTTCTGCAAATCTTTGCTTTGCCACACAATGGTATGTACATCCCACAAGTCACTTATATTTACATGTACATGATTAAATACACAGTGAGCAAAACACACCACAAAACAGAAGGACAGATGTAAACATGTGACAAATAGATTACTAATAATGTTGATCCCATACTAACCCAGAAAAAGACAACCACTGGAATGTATCACAGGTGTAAGTCAGCTGAAAGTGGGTCACTGGCCAGGTGTTTCTTTTGTCTGCCATTGAAATGTACCATGTTTACAGACATGCCAAGGAGCAACTCACTATTAATAGCTCACTGACTAGCTAAAGTTATTTATTAACCAGCAAAGAATTTCACAAGGGATCACTTTCCCAGTGGAATTGGTGATAGAGAATTTTAAGCCCCTATTACACTTATCCGGAATGTCTTTTGCACACACAATTCATGCTAAAGATCATCATTATCACTAACATCATCATCATCATCATCATATTCATATTCATATTCATATTCATGACTATTCATTATCATCTTGGCAACAGAATCAAATCCATCATCACTTCCATCCTCCTGTTCCTCCATCCTCCATCTTTCACCCACCTTGTGAGTAACCACTGCTACGCTGTCTACACCCAACAGCCAGATAGAACTGAATCATGAATGATACCCCAATCTGGAGTGACTGAGTCTCTACTACAGATGGCCCTACCGGATGAGATGCATCTGGTAATCTGTATTGGAAAAATAAAATGGTGATCTGACATTTGCTCCGGTGACAGTTGCTCCAGTGACAATATCTCAGAAGACAAAGAGGTAGGGTTAGGGTTGCCATTGGGTTTCCAGTTCAGAACAGGGTTAGGGTTACGGCTAGACTTGAGGTCAGGGTTAGTGCATGAAATAATTGTCGGGGCAACCGTCGACGGAGCAAATGTTGGACATTCAATAAAATATATGAAGTGAAAGCAGCAAATATTAATAGACAAACCTATTCCCATGTTTCTGTGATATTGTTTCTCAATCACATTTTACTTGTTGCACACACATCACAAGTAACGCAGAGACTCCAACTCTCCCTGTTTTCGGCGGGAGATCTCCCGCTTTGAGTCCATTTTCACAAAATCTCCCGCCCTCCCGCTTGAGTTTGAATTTCTCCCGCCCTAGCTGTGTTTCTCCTTTTTTCTCCCGCCCATGCAACCACCTTTTTGAAAAGAAATGAATCTCAATCAGTGGATTTGACCTCATTTAGTGTTGTCATAATGTTCAAAAATAAGCATAAGACAGCAACAGAGAGCTTCTAAAACCTAGAAATGTCCTCCGGCCGCAAGGAATTTCATGCTTTGCGCCGGTGATGTAGGCTACGCTCACATTAAATCAGAGTCTCCCGTTTGCTAGGGGGTCTCGGCGGGATAATCTCCCGCTTAAGAGGTGTTTGGGGTTGGAGTCTCTGGTAACGTCAGATATTTTGCATGTTCTTTTCTACATGTATTATCAGAACGACAACTGGAGATGATTACCATGACAAAAAATTCTTGATTTACAGAGCTACCAAGCAGAATGCGTGAGACTCACGCATTTAGGGTCCATCTCATGATCTCACGCATGGCACGCATTTTTCTCACGCATCGGGACTCGACAGCAAAAAAAAAGGTGCATTATTTGCTAGACAACGTAAGTGATAGTTGCAATTGAAGGTATATTTCCCTTTTGTCTTTCAAAATAAGTAAAAAATAGTCACTCAAGTATGCACCAGATCGCATCATTAAGAGCTAAAAATTGAGAAAGCTCCCTACCCTCCCCCCGCACGGTCGCTTTGCTCCCTCACTCGCGCGCGCGTGCGCGCACCAAGACGCCGAGTCATGACCCCCGAGCAGACTCTGCTCTTTCAGATGAGGTATAACTCTTACAACCTTAACATCTTATTAACCCTTTGGATGCTATAATGTAAAATATAGTCAAAAATCCCGGGGGTCCCCCCTCCCCCCTCCGAGATTTTTCATTAATTGATTAAAAAAAACTAAAGACATTCAGAATCTGTTATTGCTGGGATATGACTTTTGGGCATAAAACTTTCAAAATAAAAAAAATCCCCAAAACTAAACTTGGGCTTTAAGGTGACAAAATTCAGCATAGGAGAGAAGATAGACATACATGCAGGTCTTCTGTTGCAAAACTGCCTTTCCTTTCAGTGTGGAACATGACATGAGTGCTACTAAGATGGTAAATAAAATTCAATACTCTTGGAAATATTCATGTTCAAACAAGACCAAATCAGCAACTTCTGTTAACTCATTGGAGAATAAGAACGAGATATCACGGGCTGTGGTCTATGGAGAATGCACGTCCTATTGAAACAAAATTGTCTCCAGTGGGTTCATTTATCATAGAAATCAGGGCAGCATTTATGGTAGGAGGAAAACTACACAGGGAAAGAGTCTATACTCACACAAATGCTGGTGCTCTGTTGCAGGCCTGTCCTATCCTTCCAGTGTGAAACGTGAGTGCCCGTGCTACAGCCATGTGGTCAGTAAAGTCTAGGCTGATGGTGTTGAGCAGTGAAGAAGTCACGGAGATATCGTCCAGGGCCCACACCCCTTGACCCTCTCCATCGTGAGAGGGCTGCCACCATCTGACCCGACACGAGTCCATACGAGCTGCCGGGGGCAGGTGGATTAATACCGTCCTGCAAATTATTGGGAATATCAAACAATCAGATTTCTTCATTTGAACATACTCAGTTGGAATATTGTGTATCAAAAATTTTGGATATTATTACATTTTTGTAATCTGGGGTAAGACAGATATGCAATGAAAAATCAGTGCTGTGGACAAGTCAGAGTAAACAAGCAATGATAATTATGGGATAAGTGATTTAGCATATTCTTTTTAAATTACAGCAAAAAACAAATTGTGTGCCACACAGGACATCTTTGTAGATCTCCATACAATATGCAATCTTTTATTTGTATTTTATTGAACAGGAATAAAATATCAATTACTTCCAGATGATAGAAATAATTATGAAATGTGACCCGTCACCATGAATCCCTAATAAAGTTGCACACTCCAACTTTAGGAAAGTGCAAAATATTGCAATTGAGATGGAAGATATTAAAGTGCAATATCTTCCAATGTCAAAGGGTTTATGATATTCACATTTTGCCAAAGTTTAAATATTCATATTTTTCAGCCAAAGTAATTTTCTTTCTTTTTTTATATTGTAAAAGATGTGCCACTTTATCGGGTATCGTGGTGTCAGGTCACAAATATATCTTCATTCTCTGCATGGCACACAAAAATTAGTATGGTTTTAATTCCAGATATATTCCAATACAGCAATTTAATTCTTTTTAATTTCAATGGTTATACCTTTAACCAGACATTGATCAATGCAGTGATTACTAATAGTAACCTAATGAAGCTATATAATTATTATCATTGCATGATTATCAACAGCTAGACACAAGTGCCATTTTTTTCTAGCTATATATGAAGAAAATGTACACATACTTTGGTGATTTATAGGAGTCAAATTCCAGATGTTTGATCAAAGTCCATGTTATACCGTTGTTGCACGAAGATAGCACAAACACTGACTGCATGTTACCCTCAGGGGGGCGACAACTTCCCACAGTGGCATGGCTGCCAATCCGTATGGTAAATTGCAGAAACCTATGGGAGAAGAAATTAAAGCAGTGTTAATAGTCTATGCGAAGGGCTTACTGGTCATAAGATGCTAACGCACATTATATCCTTTAACATATGCCATCATTAGTGAGGGAAATGCGAACAAATGAATATATTCATTTTTGTCAGTCCTTTTACCAAGGAGGGGTAGTATTGATAAAATTATTCTTATATGTATTGTTATCTTTTTTAATTGTTTTATATTGTTTATTTCCATTGTGAAAAGAATTTCCCTAGTACAGGCAATAAATTGATCATAGATGTATATATCATATCATCAGATATTAAAGGTTAGTGACATGATTGGGAACACTTGAAAATGCCTCAAGAACCGAATGAGTTGAAATATATACCAACTATACACCAGCTTGCGTGGATCTCCCAGCTAGAAGGATTTGTTTCTAATTTGTTTACTTAAGGAGAATCAAACATGAACATTAATTCTAGTGGGGCATGATAAAAATATGACCCATAGAGAACCACACAGCAGGTTTGCCTTCCACAAGGGATATTGACATTAGTTATTTTAGAATAAGTCAATGCTTGACAAGATTTTCACAGGAGGGTCCTTGCATAGTTTACTTGATTCTAGAGTATGTAGTTTCAGCCCAAGTTGAGGACTACCCCCAATCATGTCTTTTACCTTTAAAATGCATTTGAAAAAGTGATGTAAGCAAGACAATCAAATTCCAAAACTTATTTCAGGTCAGGGTCATAGACTTGCTATTAGTCTTGAGACCAGTTTGTCAAGGTCTCAGTCCTGAGATTCAGGTCTGCATGGACTACTGTCTAATGGGAAGACGTATTTCAATCTTTATGTTATATATTCAAATCTGATTATTACTTTAATCTAAAATTATTTAGATACATTATATTAACCCATTAGAGACAATTTGATTTCAAAACACATTCTTCATAGATCATAGCCCCAGATCCCCAGATATTTTAGTCTCCACTGGGTTAAACTACACTGTATACGCATAAGGAATAATTCGAACACCAAATAGGCAACATTGCTTGGTAACATACTTTTCCAAACAAGTTAAACTTTCAAACTGTGTATTACCGGGTGTTAGTAGTGTTGAATTCTTTTGTGATCAGCTCTCTGCGTCCAGCCTGATTGAAGACGAGGGCCTTGCCTGATGCCAAAACACCACACTGGTAGCCCGGGGTACCGCCCAGGATCACGCTGAATTTAGGATTTCCCTCCAGGTCAGTAAATTCCTCAAATTTCTCCGTCAGATTAGTGGGTATTGGATTGACTGTAATCTGACACACGTCACCACCATATCCCCTGTCACATCTGCAATGGAATGAAAAAATAAAATCACATTCGTATTATTACCTTTGTAATTTTCATTTGTCATCATATATTTCCATCACCACAAAATCACATATCATATTATATCATACCTGCCAACCCTGAAAGCCAAGAAATAGGAATAAATTATCTAAACAATTTTAAAAATAGGAACATTCCTGAATTTCCTATACAGTACTACAAATTTGAACAAAAATAGGAACAAAGGTGTTAAAATTGCTCTTTTCTTTTCCAAAAAATAGGAATATTCCTAATTAATAGGAACAGTTGGCAGCTATGCATATATGATAAATTCTGATGAAACACAATAACCTGTTGACTACAGGAACCGGATGTGTCATGTGTTAACTCAATGGGATTTTCAGAATTGCGGAGACAGCGGGTTAACTCTATGCAAACTGCACAATCTCAGAGGCAATGGGTTTATCTTACAATCTAGTGTTGGGGGGGGGGGGTATAAAACAGCCAGAAAGAAGTTTTGCAAAATACATCTTAATGTTAAGGGTATATAATAATTCAGCATTACATGTGGATAGCCGAGACATCAAGTATGTATTTTAGAAACAAATGTTAAAATCTAGTGGGAGGGGGGGGGGGTATGGGGTATAAAACAAGTGATTTCCCCTCATTTTTTCATGCTCCTGTTTTGAGGTGATAGGTCACATTTGAAGATATTACACAATCAAGGATAATGATGGCTAAACACAAGAACAGTAATGATTAATTAAATATTATCGATTAATTAACTGTTATCATACATCTGAGAATTTCTACTTCACAAACGATCTGAAGAATATGTTTTTACAGTTTGTTAACAGAGAAGAAATATTGGGAAGTACAAACATTGATAGAACAAATCTTGCTTATACAACAACTAGCAGCAAATATTTTGTTTGTATTTTTACCAGTGTAAAGTTTTCTCAGACTGTTGAATAAGCAGTATGCATTCTAACTTTAAAACTCAGAATACAAAAGGATATTCTAACTTCTTATACTAATTTTCACCAGCAACCAAGTCTTTGCTCATATGAGTACGGTTAAAATTATACACAAAAGCAGAGTATTGTGTTTGAGAAAATAAATATGGCAATGTTGACTATTTACAAAACACATAGAACGTACAGTTTTTCGCTTACAATTTCTTTCTATTTTTAATTCAAGTAGCATATGATATAGAAGTGAGGCATTCTGTTACATTAACTTCTGTGCATACCTGCAACCAGAGCTGGAGCATTTCCCATGACCGTTGCACATTACAGAACCACAAGCTGCACCAATATATACTGAAACAGGAAATATATAGAATAAATTAATATGACATATTGAATGATTTTCACAGTGACAAATAAAAATGTTGTATGAGTGATACACATATTGCAAAAACATAACGATATACAATTCAAGATTAAAGGTAAGCAACATGATTGGAGGTAGATTGGGGTAAAACTATTCTACAATCAAGTAAACCATGCAAGGATTCCCTGTGAAAATTTTGTGTTCAAATGTTGACTCATTTTAAAAGAACTGCCATCAGTAGCCATTGCGACAGAATATTATCATCAGTAATTAATTTTCTAGAACAACAGATGGTGAAAATTTTGTCAATATAATCATGAAAAATTAAGTCATCCATCTGTAATATGTTGCCCTCAGGAAAACTCGGCCCAGAATTAACACAGAAAAGTTGTGTATCTCATTTATAACTCATACCAGAGATGTGCTGGTCACTTCTATTTCTTACCATTATCCAGTGCCCATTTGGCATTCTCAGCTCGACGTTTGGTTTGTCGCCACCTGAATCGAGTGTGTTTGGTCAATGCGGCTGTTGGGAGGGGGAGGGTAACCTTCTTCCATCTGGTTGGTAGAGGAAGGAGGCGAGGGAAGGGAAGGGATAAAATTTAAACATAGACGAAAACCAGTTATAAAATTGATATTTATGCCAAGTTGAATTGTGCAAGACACTGGAAATCATTTCAGAAAATAGCCACTTATTTCATCTATACAATTTACACTTTGTTGACAAAGTTGAGAAAAATAAGATTTTCAAAAGTAATGAAACTGTGAGGCATACTTGTCAGGAAAGGGAAAAATCAAGCTTGTCCATCTGAAAGGCACTGATGATTTCTGCTGAAAGAATATTTTGTTGGCCAACAATGGGATGGATGTCAAACAACATGAAAATGTGCTATGACCTTTCTCGTTTACCATCCACACATAGTTTCTGCTGTCATGGTAAATTGAAAGGTTCCTCGCCAGATGACATGTCCACTACTATACGATTAACATCTATGCATGTTTACATCACACATGTCCACTATTGTCTCTGGCTGATGCTTTAATCCAACTTCAATCTGACTCCTCTCATTGCAATACCTGAAGTGTTGTCATCAAGTATAATAACAAATTTTCAGATGAGCTACATGTATCTAGATTTTTAACTTTCTGCGTGAGTTTATTTCTAGGGTGTAGAAGAAGGAATAAATGTTAACATTGGCCCAAACCAAGGCTACCACTGCCTTACCTTCCAGAGAAGTCCCCTGTCACAAAGACGGAATTGTCGGATAAGACCAAACCTTCGCACGACCCAGGAAGACACTGCTGCTGAACCAGTGACCACGAACGACCCTGATCCGTCGAGAACTCCACGTGAACCTCGGCGGGGTCTGCCTCTGACCCACACTGGAGGTTGATGCCGAATTGCAGGTGGACGGCGGGGTTCGTCGGCAGCGCGGGCAGCAGGTAAAGGTCGTCGATGGCCCACACGTTGCGGTTGAGGCCGTGGTGGGTGTGCTGGATCAGGCAGAACCTGGTGGAGGGAGTCTGCACACTTGGGGGAAGAGCCAGCGACACAAGTTGAGGTTTCTACAAATATGGAAAGCAAACATGGGAATATGGCACAGATACAACAACCGTACAAAAAATATATTTGTCTTATAATTTTTTATCATCATCATAATTATCTCCATCATCACCTTGATATCAGTATCAAATCACTCATCACTTTGTGACAACAAATGTTTAAGATTTATGTTCCGTAAAAGCAGTGCCAAAAATCTGTCAATGAGTTCATCAAGGGATTCTGTTGGTGTTTTACTCTCATCCCACTTGCTTTTACAGTTTTGATTTTATATTATAAGCAATTATTTGTTGTTGTTTCCAAAGCAAGTAATTTATAGTCTAACTCACGTCAAAGCACCACCATCATTTATGTGACTTCTGTAACATGATAGAGTACTTTCACTGCACAGTACATTTGGCAAAGAAGTAAATTCCTCCTCTGCTGACCATGGAAACAAATCATATTTACCCTGTAGGAATCATGAGGCAACTCATGGAGGAGAATTCGGGGTTGACCAGACACGACGGCATACACAAACACCCGCACCTCCTCAGAATCAGCAGGGTCACATGATCCACCACCTGAATGAAAGAGGAGCAAATTAAAGTTGGTTAACTTAACCCTAACTATAAAGCTGGGGGGATTATTGCCATTTGCTTCCTTCCTTGCAAATTGTTTTTTTTCTGTAGTGTCGCGACTGCTAAGATTTGGTTGATACGGCTTCATAGCTTTTGGGAGTATAACAATGTCACAAACTTTTGTGAGTTAAGGTGTACTTCTTAGTGACTAGTTTAAGACCAAGTGACAGCTAGACCTCACAACACTTGCAAAGAGACACTGGCAAGACCATAATGAAACTGAAACATACAACCGCACAACTCTGGAGAAATGGACCTTAAATGTTGATGGTGATGAATGGTGATGACAGTGATGATGATGATGATGATGATGATGATAATGATGATGATGACAATGATGATTATAATGATGAGGACGAGGAGGCAGGGAAGGCGGAAGAGGAGAAGTACATGTAGGAGGGGTGGAGGATGAGTATGATAATGATAATGATGAAAATAACGATAATAATCATGATTATGATGATGATGAAGATGATGATGATGATGATGATGATGATGATGATGATGATGATAATGATGATAATGATGATAATGATGATGATGACAATGATGATTATAATGATGAGGACGAGAAAGACAAGGAGGCAGGGAAAGTGGAAGAGGAGAAGTACATGTAGGAGGGGTGGAGGATGAGTATGATAATGATGATGATGAGGAGGAGGAGGAGGAAGAGGAGAAGGGGGATGAAGATGGCAATACATAATGATGAAGGATAGATTTCTCTCACCCATGATATAGTAGAATCTCAGATTTCCTGTGGCCGTAGCATCAAGATATGGTGTACAGACATATCTGTCATTGCGTCCATTCATGACAAGAGAGTTGTTGCTGTACAGTACTCCACAGGTTGAGCCAATAGCTGCCCCACTTATCTCCCAACTACAGCATGAAAATAACAAGAAAATGATTTACATTAGCACCTATATTACAGCACAGTCAATGGGAAAATTTCTGCATTTTTTCTGCATTTTGTGCTAGTCTTCACTGCAAATATTATATTGAATATCTCTAATTATTGGTATGCCAGACACCCCACAAAATTTTTTCCCAATGACCTTGAAATCTGTGGATAACAAATTATTTTGGGGAATGTCACCTATGACTCTCATCTATAAAGTGACTCAAAATCTATATATTTATTTCTTCTGTTACTCTGAACTGTGGTCTTATTATCTAGAGTCTAAATATTGTTCTTTTCCATGGCTACATTTCTTTACATTTTGAAATAAACTTAGTTAATATCCCTCTCTTCTATTCTAAATTAATGTGCTAGCTAAAAGGTTGTTGAAAAATGGACCAATAGATGCTTTCTCTCAAACAAGAGCCCTGGGGGGCACAATGCTCACCTGAGGTCTCACAAACTCTCTATGGTACCCATAGAAAAAAAACATCAGTTATACATATAGTTTTGGCCCCTAGAGCTTGATATCTAGGCATCAACGTAGCCAAATAAGCCAGTTGGAAAACTTTGCATTCCCTTGCAATATAGCTGATTTTGCCAAGTTAAATTAAATTCTAACATCCGTTTTTATAAAAACAAGGCACACCCTAGTATCTTAACATTTGACCTTTGACCTACTTATGTGATCTTGACCCCAATTTAACATTGAGGTCACTATACATTTAGCATCTACCATCCAAGTTAGTCACAAATGGGCCAATACCAACCAAAGAAGAAACTTGCAGGTATATTCTATCATTTGACTTCATTTGACCTACATATGTGACCTTTGACCCTCAAATAACATTGAGGTCCCTATTACGCATCTACCACCCAAGTTTGGTTACAAATGGGCTTGTGGATAGAAAGTTAACCTAGTTTGAGCCCTTTTGGGCCCTGCCCCCTGGGCCCCCAGGGGGGGCCTGGTGTACCATTCCAGGAACCCTCCATCCCCTTCCCCTGAGGATCATTCCCACCGGCAAGTTTGGTCTTAAATCCACTGATGTGAATGTGCAATTATTCCCGATAGGGCCTACCCCAAAAACTTTTGCCCCCTTAGGGCCAAACGGGGCACCCTGGGCCATTGTCATGAGGAACATTAATCAGCACATATACAGTATGAGGCATCTCACACCTATTTCTGGATCTAGACAAGAAGATGTTTGAAAACTACGTAACTTTGGCCGCTTTAAATGGCCGCTGCCCTCTGGCCCGGGGGGGGGGGTGGGCAGGGACCAGGGTTACCATTTGAGGACCCTTGAATCCCTCACCCCCTAAGGAATGCATTCCCGCCAAGTTCGGCAAATCCAAATCATGCATTTTGAGAAGAAGCATGAAAATGTGTAAAAGTTTACGCACACGCATGACGAACGACGCACGACAGACGACGGAGGAAATGCGATCGCAATAGCTCACTTGAGCCTTTGGCTCAGGTGAGCTAAAAATTAATGTTTAATACGTTGCTTCTATATACAAGTACCTTTACAAATTCCTCATTTACTGATCAAACTTTTTCAAAATCTAAAATTTGAGCAAAACAAAAGTAGGATTTTAAAACTCCCCCCCCCCCGTACCCCTGGCTGCATATGGCCATGGAATCAAGTTCACTGTTCAAGGCTTCTGCTGTCTGAATTTCATAGTCAAATGATTAGCACTTTTCAAACAATCACCACCAGTACTCACTTTGCCAGGAGAATTTGTTGAATGTATAGCTTATATGGGATAATATCTACCAGGGCACCAGATTAATTCAATACTGGTATCAACAATTGTTCTCCATAAGTGACCAAAGTTAAGACGAATCTTTCAAGCCAGGAGATACACCCCAGCTATTATAGTGTATACATTGGTATATGTTTCAACCTGTTTATTTCTCAAAGGCATTTTTACTTATCCCAATCACGTCAATGCGCTTTAACTTACTCCCCAAGTTGTTCCATGGACTCAAATTCCTGAGAGAGGGCAGGACGGTTGTCATGGACATCACGCCATAGGTTGAGGTCGTGAGACGTTACAAACTGGTAGTCCTCCGATGCAGATTCACCGTCGCCATGGAAGTACAGAGCATTACCGCTTGACTGACATATCTCCTGCACAAAAGACAATAAGGAGCAATTGTCAATATTTTCAGAAGTTACTTGTACATACAAAAATAAATATGTTTTCTGAAATGTTAATAACCTAATCTTCATACCTGCTGTTTCTATTTCATCTGATGACTAAACTAAAAGATTGGGAACAGTTTAAATTTGAAATCCTTCAATATACTTATTTCAAATAATATTGAATTTTTCTTATCATCTACTGCCCAGAATCAGCCAAATAACATGAACAATAAATCAAGAAACTAAGTTTGTATGTACCCCAAATTTACGGCACTGCACATACTTGACACGTATATGTTAAGGCCACCGCACACTACATGATTGGTCTACGATCAGATTTCCAAAGAAAACAGAATAGCATTTGATACAAACATTTCAAGACATCACCATTTGTTTATTAAGGTTCTGAATAGTCATACAGGTAGTAAAATCGAAAATATGGCTGTTTTCCAGCTCTCTACTGGGAAGAAAAGCTAAATCGGCTCCAAATAATAGTGATGTTACAGTAGTCCTACAATTGTTTATGATTTGAAAATAGTTTGGCTCCTAATGCAGGGTCAAGGCTGACAGCGCACAAATATCCAATTTTGAGTGTTCATATTATTGTTCAGAACATGAATCAAATATTAGTTTTATTTTCAAAATGCCCATATTAAATGCTACTGCGATTTAGTGCCAAAATTGGATAGTAGCTGATCGTGAAGTGTGCCATGGCCCTTTCATCCACTGCTTCCTCCAAAACTAAGTTTTCAAGTCTATGGAGTAATACATTATAACATCCTTTGGGAAGCACCATGAACTACCCACAAGAGATACTCAAAATATTAAGATTACACATTCATCCTTGACATTTGTACATTATATTTTTTTTCAGGTCAACCCCATATTTTATTCTCTTTTTAAGTCAACAATTCAACCTACATGTACATGTTATGTGAAAAGAAAAGTACATATAAGTAAAATATATTGTTTGTTTCTTGGCTAAAACACCTGTTTTTCATGACAACAGCACTACTTATCTCTTCATCTTCTTATTTTCTAGGTACTCATTTTATCAAGGGAAACATCTTTAACACAGTGACAAACAGCAACCCCTTGACAGCTCCACTTGGGAAAAATAATGGTAATTTGTTACTACATTCAATTTTTCCATGTCACGGCCATTAAATCACTCTTGTTACCTCATTTCGTCGGTATTTATTCTATCATGGGATATGTTCTTATTCAGTGTCTTCCAAGTAACACTGACTATGCTGAGAAAAAACATGTTCCTTGATAAATCATGTTTTTTTTATGTCAAAAACTCTTTATGTACTTCACAGCAAATTTCACCATGCCATAGTACGTTGTAAACATTAACCCCTTAGAGATAGCGGGTTTGTACAGAAGCCCATTAAATCTCACAACCAGAGACAGGTTTCTACATTTTCACTGGTAAAAATATGTGGGGGGTTATGTGGGGTACACGTAACCATTTGTAGGCACTATAACCTCACGAAAGGGCTGGCTTGTTTGGAGGGCTTCTGTGTACGCATTTTGTCTCTGAGTGTGAGATGTACTGGGCTTATGTACAATCCCGGCGCCTCCAAGGGGATAAGTTCAAATCACATTCTCGTTCTCAATGCCCACAAGACCTTTTGCTGTAACACATGTGAATGACTTGCTAGATGTACATCGCTGTCAAGATTGAATTACGGTGGATTATCTATACCATTCATTTTAACCATACCACTTGGAGATTTTGTGCCAACTGGCAAACAAAGCTCACTGTTGTATGTGTCAATGGACTAACAAAGCACATGAAGAGTTAAACTCTGTTATCTTCCTTTTTTTTGGGGGGGGGGTGATATTCACTTGGGAAACAGTTTTTTCGACCCTTTGGAAATGATGTGATTTCAATTTAACATGCATTCTCAACCCCTTGGGTTCGATGCTATATGGCACTGGTGTTCATTAAGGAACAACGCGATTTGCTCGTGGTTGACTTTGAAGGGAATATAAACCCATGTTTTCTGATAAATTTCTTCACAGAGTATTTATTTTCTTACTTTATACTGGTCAAAAATGTGTAATTTGGGGACAGATGCATTAAGCAATAAAACTCTACGTTTTATCCAGTGTTATTTTTTTTCATATTTTCTTGGCTTCTCTAGAAGCCCGTCATCCCCAAGGGGTTAATAATCCTCTGCCCAGGATATCTTGTTCTTAGTCTCCAATGAGATAAAAGCAGGTGTTGACTGACTCACCCTGACGGCTCCACTGGGGAAGAACAGCCACCTGACAGGGTCGATGGGATCAAAGTCTTCCTGCAGTGAGGCCGGCCTGTGCGCCATGTTGGTGACAAGAACGTTGTCCAGGGCCCAGCAGCCATTGTAGGTGGCTCCATCCATGCCCAGCTCCTGGTGGAACCGGAGACAGACGTCCTCCGTCCTCGCCGCCTGCGGGAGGTGGATGATGTGGATGCCTGTGCTGCCATCTACAGGAGCTCTGGAGGGAGATGAATGAGAAGGCATCATGGCTTAAACACATAGGCTGACATTGTGGAGCTTCAATTTATAAAACTGTCAAACTTTGAAATCAGAGCTACATAGTAGGGCTTAAATGGACAAATAAACACCATAGAATACAAAAGTTTGAAAAGTTATGCTGTCACTGACAAGATATGCATGCATGAACAATTTCCACTGCGTTGGAGTATAAAATAGCCTAGATCTACACACAGTAAGTCTATGGGAGTAAATGGGCATGGTGAATCCTGTCAACCTGAGTACTTGTAGATTTTCACTTTTTTTAAAGCACTGAATTATAAATTTGAAATACAATTTTTTTCAGGGGTCCATTTCTAGACCTTATCAAAGATACATAGATCATGCTGGATTATGCAGCTGACATTTTTTGTAAACTGTGGTCATTGAAGTCTATGGGAGGAAATGGGCATTTAAGACTTTGGTTTCCCTATGTCAAGATCTGTGGTTCGAGTCCGTGTCATGGCAGTTGTGTCTTTGGGTATGGCTCTTTATTCCCATTACCCCATCCCTCGGATAGGATGTAAAGCTCGGAGTCCCATGTTGAGACAGAAACACCTCAGCACATGAAAGAACCCATGCACTTTCTAAAAAAAAAAGAGAAGGGTGAAAACCCTGTGTTGTGGTCACATATCCACATCAGTATATGGGGCTAGATGCCTAATAGTGATTTAGTTATTTGCTTTTCTAGTCCCTGCCATAAGTAATGATGACAAATCAACAATAATGATGGAGGATAAGGTTTGTGGAACACGCTGCCAAAGAGTAGTTAAATATAAATACTGGAGGACGATGAACGAAGTTTGCATTAGTTGCTTTTGCGATAAAGATTGGAAACACTGATGCCCTAGTGCTGAATTGTAATCTTGACAGTTGATTCATCTTGGTAAATAATTGTGCATGTATTATCTCACATTGGTCAAAACTTGGGCTCTGCAACTTCTGTATTATACTTGACACAATTATAGATAATCCCCAATCATAAGGGATTAGGATTACCCAGAATTACAACAATTAGAGACTGATTGATTTCATTTTCTACAAATGTACCTAAACATGGCCTTGGCACACCGTTGTCAGTAATAGTATATGTAAACGTGAACAAAGCATGATCAGGGTTAATGATACTTTCAAAATTGTCATTGAATGTTTTCTTTTGAGTCTCCTTGGCCGCTTTTGCTTTCCTAGAGTTCACCAAGTTAGAGTCTTTTTGGAAGCCAGTGGTCTGACATGAAAACCAAGTGTCCTCCCTAGCACAGTTGTGAGTACATCACAATGGTGTTAATGCCAGGCAAATATGCATTCACAAGGGCCTTATTCAAGTTTGGTAGGCATTTGTAAAACAATTTTTGCTCATTAACTCGTTGGAGATTTAGAACGAGATATCTCAGGTTGGGGTCTAATCGTCTACAATGGATTAACAGGTCGGAGTACCACATTTGGTGAAGTAAATTTCCGTAAGAAAGATAAGAAAATGTTCTGCTAAATTTTGCCTATGCAATACAAAAGTACTCCATTAACCCATTGCTTATGGGAACCACATGGGCCCTGTACAAAGTCTATGGGGATTTACAGAATCTCGTAGTCAACGGGTTAAATTTTACCCCATTATGCAGCGACCACTGTACCTGGTATTGTTGGTTTATTATACAAAATATAATGATCTCCATATAGGAAATGATTTTTTTTTTCAAGAAACAAATGTCACAATTCACAAATCCCACTCATTAATATGACCTTCATAGTTCATACTAACCCAACTGTCTTGATGGTATGCCAATCCACCCTGCCATTGACAGCATATGACACCGTGATGCTAAAATCGCCATTTCCTGCCCGGCAATGTCCAGAGCCTGTGAAATGAATCAATGAAAACTCAAAAAGGAAGCTGTGATACAATACTATCTACAGATTACACCGAGTGTCACAATTGTCTTGATAGCCTTTTCAAGGTCCAATTAGTATGTTTTGCTTTTAACGGAATGTATACCTGGAAATTTTCCTTCAGTCAAGTTTCGTTGATTACCACACAGTTATGACATAACGAGAGTAAACTGTATGGTCTGCATGTTCTAAAATCGGAAATAAAGTATGTCAAGTAGATTTGGGTACAAACTCATTGCTATGCTTTGCTGCTTGTGCATGATAAGTAGAGTATTATTAGGTTCATTGATGATAAAATGCATGCATATTTTGCAATTACCATAAGGCTGTGGCATGTTGTTGTTGCTGCCATTGTTGTCAATTATTTTTGTTGTTATAGTAGTTTTTCGTGATGGTGGTTGGACAGTGGTTGTGTTATTCTTGCAAGAACTGGTATTCAAGTTAATGCGTTTTTTTTTTACGGGAGGGGGGGGGACATTTGTCAGTCCTGATTTCAGAGTTTTTGATTTCATGTATGATCCCATAATCCCGGAAATTAAAAAATGACACTGGACATGAATTACAACTTTGAATAAAACTGACTGGACAAACCTCCAAACAATTACCAATTAACCAACCATCTAACCAACCCACCCATCAACCTGTCCTTCGTTCATATAACAACCCTTCCATTTAGCCCACGTGCTGAGCTATCGGCCATTGTCACACACCGGCGTTCGCGTTCCGACTTGGCATACGCGTTTTCGCATTCCTCTCTCACGGGGTAAACATTTGCGGCTTTCCTGGCGAGAGTTTCGGGTTCATTCCTTCGTTCAGTTCGTAGGAACATTTCTTTTACTAATAAGTCCTTTAACCCCTTGGGGACGACGGGCTTCTACAGAAGCCCAAAATCTTTGACCAAATTTTTGGTCAAACATTGGATTAATGGAAGAGTTTTACTGTTTAATGTGTCTGTCCCAAACATTGCACAATTCTGACCAGTATAAATCAAGGAAATAAACAATCTGTGCGGAAATTTATACGAAAACATTGGTTTATATTCCCTTCACTGTCAACCACGTAAAAATTGTGTAGCATCGAGCCCAAGGGGTTAATTGCGACACAGACATTCTCCAATATTGTTTATGAGGTTAATCCATGTTTGCTCGGGTATGAGGTATTGATATTACGAAATTGACGAGGTTCAAAATGACATTTTGTGCGTTTGACTGTACGATTTGCCGGAACCGGAAGTATACATCCCAAGAGCGATCGATCAGATATAGGTATCGCGAGGTGATATCGCTTGATATCGGCTATATGCGATAGGGAGAATTACATATATCAACCAACCATACATATATCAACCAACCAACCAAACAAACAACCAAACAAACAGACTTAACTTACTGATAGCAAACTGTAGGGTTGATGCAGTGGTGGTGTTGAGATGGACTGTGTTCAGTTCTCTCCTCTTTCTGTTGGAATCACAGAAAACGGCCGATTTCCCATGGAGCACCAGGCCACAGATATCACTGATGTTGCCACCATATATCTCAGACCTACATCAAACACACATAAAAATCACCAGAAAATAACTATCAGCTAGTATTGCAAAGACAGGGGTGGTGCCACGTAGGGGGAAGGGGAAGGGGGGCTATGGGGGCTGCATCCCCCTGAAATTTCCTGAAGTTTTTCACAGTGTAATTCATCAGATTTAGAGAGGTTTTGACTTCGCTCCCCTCCACTTCCCAAGATTTTTTACCTTGGCGCTGCCACTGTGACGTGTAAGGGGGAAAGAAAACATGAACTCATTTGATAGAATGACACCACTTGAAAAGTGTTATTTATATTTGTCACGAGGGTTTTCTATAAATTGTATAATTGGTAAATGTAGCTGTGTAGAGCATCAAATAATAATAATAATAATAATAATAATAATCCATTCTTCTATAGCGCTTTTCAGGACCGCAGGCCCTCTCAAAGCACGTTACAATGTACAGTGTTTACAATCAATCAGTGAAATATTTGCCCATTACCAATATTAATTTTTTTTCACAAAAGTTAGTACTTCTGTATTAACTTTTGTGAATTCTTCCATGAATTGCCAAAATGATTATTCTTTTATGAAGTACATATAAACTGGCTAGAGCATTGACAAGAAAAATATTCCCTGCTTGTGGTACTGATCACACCTTGGGCAACAAATACCACCAAAGACAAACTCAACAACCTTTTTATGGCAGATTACACTACTCAGACATAGGGTTAAAGGGTGGAATATTATTTGACACATAAAAGCAGGACTCACCAAACAGTGTAGTCGAGATCATCGGAAGAGTCAAAATCATCCCGCAATATGACGCCATCACCGTGAATCATTGCTATCAGGAACGAAAATTGCATGAACAAAATATATGAATGCATTTTCAAACATATGTGATGGTGTGCACATCAACTTTGGGAGTATGTTAAGCTGCTTTATCACACATTGCACCATGTTTAAAATAGGTTTCCTGCTTTATCATAATGACTATAACATAAACTGTTATTTCCACAAGCACTAACTTGACAGAATATCATTTTAGGATCACGTAATGACAACTTGAAAAGCGAAAAAAAAAGTCATGCCCCAATATCACTCAGTGTAAAAAGCATTCTGGTCCCCAGTATGCATGCGAACTCGTGGACATAATAACCTTGTTAAATTTTGTTTACTTATTTTCTTTATTTGTTGTATGGGCAAGTCCAAGATAACGCGCGCGTTACGTATGGGACATTCAGAGATTTTAACAATCTAAAATATAATGTTAAGTTGTTTGAATTCTTTTAGTTTATCATTTATATGCATGGTATCTAGGGGAAGAATAATCATATGAAGGATGGTGACATTTGACCTTGGCAATAATATTTTACATGAGAAAATGTGTCCCGTTACGTATGGGACCACAAAAAATGATGTTTTTTCAAAAAAAAATTGAGTTGAAAACTCTCTGAAAGTATTTCAGTCAGCAACTTGAAATCCAGTGTGGTAAAAGGTGCAATATTCAAGATTATTTGGGCAAAGTTTCATTTCATAAATAAAAGTACTTTTCATATACGCACTACTCAATGTCGGAAAAGACACGTTACGTATGGGACAGTTACGTATGGGACATTTTGTCCCCCATTGATTTAATGTGGAGATATCAATATTTAAGGTTCTTTGGACAAATTTTTACGGTTTATAGAATTAATTGAAAAAATAACACCAACAACCACTTATCCAGTTATCAAGTAAAAAAAATGAGTATATTTTCCCCAATGTTGTGGGGTCATATGACCCATTTTACGACATGGATGGTACTCTTTTGAGGAAAAGGTGTCGTTCAAACGTCCCTGTATTGATCCAAAATTGTTTTTTAGGTTTCTTATATGGATGAGTTGATTAACACCATCTATAAATGTGACAAAAATTAAATTTTACTTAAATTTGCGCAAAGAGGGGAAGAAAATTTGACATTTATCTCTCAGTA
>JZLH01S0239870.1:0-11466 GCA_001188425.1 Eucidaris tribuloides | reverse complement strand
AATGAACACCTTGTATTCAGAAAATGATAAAAATTGGAAACGAAAGTGACATCATTTCAAATGCGGTCACTATTTCTACAGCGGAATCCCCCTCCCAAAAAAAACAAAGAAATTAAAGAAATATATTAAAAACAATGGAAACTAAGTTTTGTTCTAGTGTAGTTTCCATTTAACATTGTGGAGTACATATGACAAGGGTAAGTTGGTTTCATAAGATTAATTGCATTAGGTAATTAAAATAACTTTCTCGGAATGATTAAAACGTTGGATTTCCTTTTGGAAATCGTCTTTTCATGTATTTACAATTCACTTTTGTAAATTTTTAGTTTCAACTATCAGTTTTGACTATTTGTGTCAGTATAAGTTCCTGTTTAATAATGTATATTGTATGGATTAAAAGGTCAAATTTGATAATGGATACCCCTTTTGGAACATGCTTGAGTATTTTCAAGGAGGTATTCCTTTAATATTCTTAAAGAAAAATGAGATATTAATTTACATACTGGCAGTGTTTGAGTAAAGCAAACTTAACTAACATAGTGCATGTACACCAATTGCCAATGCAAACACACTTAGAAAAAAGATATGTTTTGTAAATCTATCTACACACATTTTGTTTTATTTCCTAAATTCATGTACTCGTTTAAAAACATGCTTTCAATGTGGTAACTTAAGGGCTTGCTGTTAGTAGACAGTATCTACTGTTGTTTTCATAATTTTTTGGTTATCAGGGCTTACGTATGGGCAATATCCCCACAACACGGACACTCCAACCACACCTTCCCCATGCACACTAACACACATACACACAGCACACAAACACAAGCGACGCAGCACGCACACTACACGCACACGCACACGCACACACAGCATCACCACCACACAACCCACCACCACAACAACACAACCAACACATCATTAAACATGAATAAATTACCAAACAGTTCATTTATACATGCATGTAAAATGACAACCCAGGCAATGTGAAATAACATCAACCTACAAAAGTATACAAATGTAACTGATATCTTGATTTTTATTTTTCAGATGTATGTAATGTACCAAATAAGACATTTTAACAATGTGATAAAAACAGGAGCTTAATGCCTATTAATCCATGACATTGGCAGGCGTTTTTTTATTTCACTTTGATCCATGAATCGATGATTATATATCATAGTATTTATCTTGAACACAAACATGAATACTTCGGTTATAACTATATGTACACAAAATAACACAATACTTCAAATTTTATTACGCTCAAGGTGATGCATGATTCTAGCTTAGTTTGATCCTGGAAGCATTACGTTTGTGCTGAGATCATGAATCTGTTGAATTAATTGTAGTTTGTTTGTAAATGTCAGAAAATAGTGATAAATATATAAGTACAACTATATTATATTTAGAAAACACTCATGAAATTTAAATTAATAATTCTGCTGAAGATTCATCTTCTCATTCATATGATTGTATAATTTTAAAAATCAATTATGTTGCTATGGCCAGGATATACTATAATTCAAAAGACACAAACAGACAAGCTGTAAAACATACTTTGCTTGAGTGACTCCTCAAACTGAACCTAACAATAATAGATTAACTAACGCAGATCATTGGAGCAGGGTTCCAGGATTTCAGAAAAAAATTCCTGATTTTCCTGATGAAGTTCAATTCATATATTATTTAATCTTTCAGTTTCACGTTTTTATTTTTTGCAGTTAAACTTATTTGCAGTATAAAACACTGTACTATTAAACTAATTAATGTAGTACTATTACAGGCATGTTGTTTGATATTGCAAAAAAATTATTAACGAGTCTATGATACTTTCGATTATTGGTGCCAATCTAAATTCCTGATTTGTCCTGTTAGAGACATTGATTATCAAATCTCCCTGATATTCCTGACTGGAAAAAGATAATAATTTTCCCCTGATTTCCTGATGGCTGGTGATCTGAGACAATTGATATGAATAACAACTATGAAAAATGATAAGTAAGAACAGTTAATGATGTATAGGTATACTAACTCTTTTCAGGAAGCATTTTACGTGAAGCCACTGTAAGGATATTAGCATAATACTGTGCTTAGTCAATGTTAAGTGGTTATAAAGTAACATCTGATTACAAAAGTTAATTTTATTTAATCAAAATGATGACACGCCATTTTTGATGATAGGTATCTGTTAAAGGGTCAATCTTTCAAAGAACTATGACGGACTTGTCAACGGGTAGCGTGCTAACTTTTTCGTTATCCAAAACACACGAATTCTGGTTTTTAAAAATATTTTTTTGTTTCGTTGAAAAAGACCTGACATACAGTGTGACTCAAGTTATATCTTAAGAGGATTACATGTTTGATGTATATTTATTTGGGTAACAACACTCCAATTGTATGAGTGTGGTAGTGTGTCCTTGAATTAATCACAAAGAAATATTAAGTTATTACAGACCCAACCTTACTTTTTCGACCTATCTGTGCCTTTATCTTTGTACTGTGATAATAAATATTTTCCTGACTACTGACTTGTAGCATATTAATGAATGGAATTAACTATGCACAGTTAATATCTAAATTATCTTATTTATGCACATCAAGTAGATCCTTGTCAATTGATATGAGGATTGTTGGTACATGATATTGAAATTAATGTATCCATTCATGCGGCGTCAGAGTGAAAATTGGTTCTATGTTTTGCATGAAGTTTGGTTCTATTTGGTGATGTTTGGTTCTATCTTTGTCCATTCCATGGTTCGCAGTGCGCTAACGTATCTGTCAGCACTGTCATAGCTGTGTGACGTTGTGATAATAGATAATTACGGGATTTAAATATTTGGTGAAATGTTGCTCAATGAGGATGATGCAGGATGTGACGGTTAACCATACACTCACAAACTGATTTGTGAATAGCAGAAGGGTATCGAATGTAGGGTTTGTATGGCTATATTGTTTTTCTTTATATCATCAATCAATGACAAGATTACTTTTTATGTTTGTATGAAACAAATAATGAATGTTTTATCATTTGTTCAATAGTACAGAATATTTCTAGTTGAAGGGTTTAACTGTCATTCAACTCGTTCGGCCTTTGTTGAATGAAAATATTTGTACATTATGATAATTCTATTTGATATTTCTTTTCTGAAACATCTATGACATACATTGCTGTACATAGATAACAGTTCATATTCAGTCCACTTGCACATTGTTGCTACATCTGCTTCAAATATTACACGTTATTCATGATGCCTTTTACTTTATTCTTTTGGTTTTTTTTATTTGTAATACAATTAAAGTATTCATTTTGATTGGATAGAATCATATTAGTCTTTGCAATCTTTACATATTGTAATCTAAATATAATCATTCAATTAACTATGCGTTGTTAAATAAATTTGTAGAACTAGTAGAGTATATAATTCTGTGCCAGAAAATGTTTTGTTTATTTTATTGTTTTTAGTAATAATTGTTGTCTGAACAAGGAATTATAACATGACATTTTGTAATAACTCAATTTCATCATTGTTTCCACTCTAACAATTTATCATAATTAACTGAGTAATAAATTAACAAGTGAAATCTTCATACATGAAATGAATTAAATAGAGATACATTACACAACACAAACACACCACACAACACACACACAAACACACACACCACAGCACACACACACACACACCCACAACACAACAATCAACATCACAACACGAAACCAACAAACACAACACCACACCAGACAAAACACACACACACAAACACAACACACACACCACCACACACACACACATTTATTCTAATTTTTGTATTTTTTTGGTTGTCACCATTATTTTAACCCCTTGGGTTTACAGAAGCCAGAAAATCCACCAACAGGATTTTCTTTCATATTGTAAAATTGTTCAAAATGTGTAGTTTTGGACATTGAATTTGGAATTGTCATGTGATTTGTCGTTGTTTGGACATCTTATATCACTAACCTCATCATAATTCGGATCTTACCGTAGATGGTTCTTATCTATCTTCTTGTATTTGTTCTTATATACCTTTTTTATTGTTTGTGACGTTTCTTATGGCTATCATATGTATATACCATTTATATTGGGTGAGCAGGTGTTTTATGAAAGCTGCATGTTCTGTGTTACACACTGTTATTGTAGTCTTGCTATCCCAGTTTGTAGGGATCTGGTTTTTTCCTTTATTATCAATATTACATACAGTAGGTTGTAGGGCCTCTTCATTACTGTTTTCTTTTTTATCAGTGAGAAGTTCAGCTCTGTCATCTATCTTGCCAATTCAGGATTGCAAAGGCCCCCCTTTCATTTGCTCGTCAGGGGGGTACAGGTTTCATGAATCTAATGCCTCAGATCTTTGTGATAGTTAATTCTTTTAATTCTGCCCAACCATGCAAGGTGTGACCTGTAAGCAACTCTGAAAGTCTGTAGAACAGACAAGTTACACAAGTGGCAGGTTAGCTAACACATGTATATGAACCTATATCATTTAGTGTGTTAAGCTTCTTAGTGGCAAAAGTTAGCTGAACAGTGCTGTGATTTTAGGCTTGCTCAAAAACATATTATGTATGAGCCATGTATTTCGTGTCAACACATATTATGCATATGAATAATGAATTTAAAAAATCTGATTGTTTGATGAACATTTTCATTTTGAATTGTGATGTTCAATTCAGTATTGAAGTCCATATCTTATGTAACTTGGTCTAAGCTAAGTTATATGTGTATACTAATGGTGTGAATATAGTTTTAATTTGGTTTAAATGGTTGCAAATGGCACTATAGTGACATTTTAGTTATTCAATCTGAATTTTTAGAAATGAACCATACAAAAATGAATTTCTTCTTAACATTCAGTGAAGATGCTAACTTAAAATATGAAACTCTGTGCGAACAAGATGTGGTTAAAAAAACCTCATGATATGATGTGGGATCATGCACTGAGACAAATGGGTGCACATACAGCCATAATTATGTTTAAAACAAACGGGATAGGATAATGCATACTAAAAACATATATGAGTTTGCATTCATGTAAATTTTTAATAGGCTAATACTGTAAATTTGAGATGGTTATATCTTTAGTAGAAGTGTTAGTGTAGTGTTAACTTTGGCTTGGCAGGAAGATAGTACGAAGAGGGGTAGAGGAGTTAAACGGATGATTGTCTGACAGTTGATGCTATGGATTTGCAAGAGATGGTCAGTGTCAGCAGTGAGGTGTTGGCTGATTCAATACCAGCTAGAACAGAATTTTCTGAACGCATGATCGTCTCGGATATGGACAGCTTAGAGAAGAGAGTATTAGTATATCCAGGTCTTAATCCAGGTTTTTGTTGGAGCAGAAAGTTTCAGAGCGGATGCCCTCTTTGACGCATACCTGGGAAGGTGGTATGGATTTATCCTGTACGATAGTATGATTTACAGGTACCCAGTAGCAGGGTTTCTCCAAGAGACCCATCTGGCAATGTTTATGTTGTGTCAAAACAGGCATCCACAAATAGATCAGGACAAGCTGGGGCCAGATCAATCTGGGGTTATCTTAGAATAAGACAATGTCCAGAAACTACTAGACAGGTTGTGTTATTATTTGATTGTCTTACGTTAATGTAACGGGATCGTATACTGTTTGAAGTTTGCTAATTGACGACTGCCAGGGCCTTGCCGTTTTGGAACTCCACCCTGTGGTTAATATGAGATATCAAGTTCTCATTAAGTGGATGATTCTTGAATTGTGCAGGAATACAGAACTACTACAGGGCATTCTCAAAATAATGTATGTCTCATTGCAGTACTGCAGGCCGTTTGCAGGATAAATTGCAGGATGGTATAATTTTTGGGATATTTTGGGGGGGGGGGCGGGGGGGGAGTGTATAAAACTATTTATTTGTGACCCGTTCACGAATACCAATGAGTCAGCCTAATGAAGGAATGCCAAATAGTCGTAATTATGATATTTAGTATGCAAGTGAAGTCCTCAAATTAGATGTGATGACATTCATTGTATTTGCAAAGTATGAAATATTTATATTTTTTCATCAAAGTGGCTTGTCTTTCTATGTTTTGTTTTTATAAATGTGTGACTTTATAGGGTATTGTGGTGACAGTCACTTTTCTGATGAACGTATAACACCCTGTTTTTCTGTATTTTGTAGTTTTCAGGGGGTGGGGGTACCCTCTGCTACCCCTCCTGGTGCTGCCCCTGCCTGGCAGCAGTGCTGTTCTCATGGAGAGTTAAGTGACGACCAACTACAGATAGATGGTATATATGGCATGATGTTATTAGTACTTTGGTTTTCTGTTATCTTTGAGTAAACGTTCCTTATGTTTGAATCATGTTACGGGTCCGTTCGTTTCAGTGTGCATTATATGGGCTTTGTACAGTCTCGTCAATAGGGTAAGCTGAATTTATTGATTATTCTATTCAGATTGGTAATATTATTTTTGTTGTGCTGCTATGCGTGCTGGTTTTTCATTGGAGAGTATGTGACCACCTTACAAAATTAATGGTATATATATGCAATAGATGGTTATGGTTTTCTGGTATTATCTTTGGTAAATGTTCTTCATGTGTTGAACTTGGGAGGGTCCGTGTCTTCATGTGTGCATATAATGGTTTGTACAAGGCCGTTCGTCAACAAGGGGTTAAGTGAATCATTTTCTATATCTATCCAGATTGTTACATATTATGTTTTAGCTTGTTAAACAAATCCCGCAGTCTCGTAGTGTGTCACTTCCCTACGTGAGAGGATATGACCACAGTTCTTTCAATAACACTCGATTTTATCCTTTTGTAATAGTTTAAGCTGCAATAACAATAATGTCTTTGTACATTGCAATAAAGTTATTTCAATTGAAGGCCCTCACATTGTTATACTGCTACATTTAAAATGAGATGTTAGATTTTCAAAGAGGTTACCATTTTGGCTCAGATTTAATACATCTATAGAAAAACACATAAAAGTGCAAACTAAGAATTTGGGATCCATACATCCTATTATACACACAATGAACTAATTATGTAATCAAATTATGGAGAGCCATTTGCTCAATATGAAAATTTGAAATTCAAATTAATTTTTCTGTATTTGTAATGGATTTTACAAACCCACCCCTTAAATGAGCCCTTTTCGCCCATACCTTTTGAAGATATGAATATTTACACTATGACTTCCTTGATGATCTTATTAAGCATATGTAAATTAAGAATACAATCTCTTAACCCATTGGAGACTAAGTACGAGTTAACTCGGGTTGGGGTCTATGGAAAATGCATGTTATAGTACAATCAAATCGTCTCCAACGGGTTAATTTGAAAAAGGAAAGATTTACACACAAAAAAGTTTTACTTAAGAATTGATACAGCAACATATCAATAAGAATGTTAACCATAAAAACTCACTTGGGGTTCATTTTCTCTATCTTTTCGGAGAGGTGAAAGGCAGATTTCTGGTCACGCTCTGACAGCTCCAGTAGTGAACTAAAGCGACTCTGAGGATAAAAGAAGTCATAGAAAGAAACTCAATCGATAAACTTCTTCACTGAGGCTGTACATATAATGTTAAGATTACTTGCTCAAAGATAGAAACACAATCACTCTGCTGAAAACATAATAAAATTATCAAGATACAGTGTAAAACAAAACACTATACACAGATTTCAAGGCTGAAAAAAGTTTTTTTTTCTTTTTACAAAAGACATATACATGTACAATGATTCAACAAATTGTCCAAGCCTTACCTAACATGGTAGTAACAAAGTTGCAAATTCATTTGTGCATTAGGAATGTGTAAATGAAGCACTTGATCTCTCAGTTATTAGAAAAGATATAAAATACATTTGAAAATTTCAATTTTTGAACGAACATTCTGTAAAATAATACGTAAATACAGCCTCATTTTACCAAACTATATTGTTTATGTGTATGATTCAAGATTGGTAGTAGTAATCCAGATTTTTAAATCCTGTTTTGTCTGCAATTACAGGGGTGGCTGAATCACCTTACTCACACAGTACTTGCCATTTATGTGCGATTTTTTTGTGCAGCAAAAAATTTTCCCGTTGGATGCCCTTCCTGATGCCAACCTGGGACTGGAAGTATGGGTTACTAGGATACCACTAGCAGCCCCTCAAAATGAAACCCGACCTTACCTATTAACCTTTAATTTTTAATATAAATATTCAAATTTTTGTGACGGATAATGTTAATTCTTAAGTGCAATATGTTTAGAAGCTTGTGTGTACAAATATACTGACACTGTCTAGGACCACCCAACTCATGACATTTCTACTTATGGAAGATTTTTTACAATAATTTCATCTTTAACCTCAACACTTTGGTTGCTAGATTTAAATCCAGATATGATAACCAGAAACTTGACTGTATTGTAGTTATGTGAATGACCTGTCAAAACTGATTTTTCTCTAAAAATTCAAATGTTAATAAAACAAGAACTTTTAACTCATTTAGTTAGTTTGTGTCTTCATTTTATAGACATTTCCGTGACGTATATCTATTATGATCATCTTCTCTGCAAACCCGTTGCTGTCCCATTAACGTTACACATAGGCAAGCCATGCACTGTCCGCACAGAAAGCATTAAACATGAATGTTCACTTACCACAAAGTCTGAAAGACTCATTACACCAGGGGTAGTACCCAAAGATCTGACAAGCAACTTGAACGCCCTACCAATGGCACATTTACTCACGTTAAGATGGGAACCTAAATCTGAATAATGGAACAAAAGACAAAACAAAAAGGTGTTACACAAGAGCATACTTCACATGTTAATGGTACATGTAACTGCTCAATGTGTCTGCACACAGAACCATAATAATGGGACGATACTACAGGAAACCCCTTTCAGTCATGGATCTAAACTGCACAGTTGGTGGGGGTTGGGGTGGGGTGTACGGTAGGGATCTTGCAAAATTATGATATCCAACTGTAAGTGTAAAGAAAAAGAACCAGAACAATTGTGTTGTAGTTGACGGGTATGCATCCATACGTTTGCAACGATTTGAACTTTTTTGTTATTACCTTTTACTTGAGTTTGAAAGTCTTATGAATATTCAATTGGACAGAACTTGTGACCCTTGACCTTGCAGTCTACCCATTTGTCCATGATCAAAGGATACACCCATCATCGCTGTACAACATGGCTTGATAAAGGTTCTTGAGTGTCTGATCTTCCTGTCCTGTAGACTCCATCACACTGATCACTTCACCACAGTCATACCATGCTTATCAATCTGGTGACGGTAACTTTCAACTTTCAAATCCAAACTTAAATAAATTAAGATCAATGACCTGTATAAGAGTTCCAGTATTTCTGTGATGGATGTTACAAGTTCCTTGATCATCGTTTTACCTATTGGTTACTTCACTTATTTCTATCTCCCCTAGTGTCCATGGTATAGACACAAAGCGAAAATGTCAGACCATTGTACAAACAAAATTCCCTGATTTTTCCTTGATTTGGGGGACTTTTCTCAAATTCCCTGACTGGTAAAAGGGGAAGAAATTTTCAAGGTTTTCCCTGATTTCCAAGTTGGCTGGGAATCCTGCTGTATTGCTGTTATTCCAAGACAAGATCCTCTAATACGCAATTATCAGGATGATAATACAGCTTCTCAGGCATGTGAAAAACAAAACAAAACAATAATACAATATCAAATTTAGTGTTAGTATCACTCTTGATGCAACCAAATTTTACTTCTAATAATTACTCATTTTTGTGTAAAAAAATGCTCTAATAAATGTATATAATAAAGAGTGTGTCTACAAACCCAAGCATACAAGAATCTGAAGTGGGTAGATCATGGCTGAGAAGACTTCATGCGCTGTACCTTTGATATGCACTGTTCGCATTTAACTTTCATACATTGTACGGGTGTCTCGTTTCATTTTTTCAGGACACACACCATTAATCTTTAATCTTTATGAAGAGGACTCAGTTTAGTCACAAGTGTACCGTAATATATTGCATGGTTGTTTCAGTTTTTCAGATGGGTCAAAGGGTCACTCACCATAAAAAGTACAAGGAAAACCATCTTCTCTGCTTGCCAGGCACACGCATGCCGCTGCCAGTATCCGTTTCTCAAATTTCCACAGATTACGACGTTTCTTCACTTTGTCATAAGTATCTTTGGCCTTATCCTGACATGTACACAACAGTAAAGAATGAGAGTTTTATTGCAAAATGAGATATATATTCATTGTCATCCTGAATTAAGAACAAGGAACGTGTCTCACCCCATTGCGCGAAATCAGTATACAGCTGTAGGTATATTTTATCAATGACCTCATTTGATCTTTGAACCCCAAATGACTTTGATATCTCTTTAGGACATCTACCATTTGGTTACACATGGGCTTATGATTAGAAAGTTACCAACATTAATAGACACTTGCATGTAGATTTCATTTGAAATTTGGACCACAAATAACATTGAAGTCCCGAGTGTAGCGCTGAAATGATTTATGTGGAATTGAAATACTACCACGATCAAGTTGTTTGCACCCAAGTGCATGGCCGAGTTTCATTAATTCTTAACCTGCCGGAGGATTTTAACCTCTATGGACTTTACGTGTATTACTTGTCGCAGATCTGCGACTTCAGCATGTTAAGAGATAAAACAACAAAACATTGGGGTGAAATTCACCCGAGAAATGCTGAAATAGGGGGTACTTTTCATATACTTCATACTGAATACCCAAGAAAGTTTAAATATGGGTGAAATTTCTAGAAAGCTCCTGCGAGGTTTGATATAGGGGTCCAATATCTTTGAAAATACATGGGAAAATACCGCAGATAGGGGATAAAAAAAAATACACCAATACCCGAGGTAGAGGATGTCTTTCAACATGTAAGCAAGAACACTGGCCTATGCTTGATATGGAGTGTTTGGGGGGGGGGGGGGCAGGAGGGGATAGAGCCATACCTTAACCCATTGAAGATGGTTTGATTTTGCTATAACGTGCATTTCCCATAGACCTCAAGACGAGATATGTCTAGTCTTCAATGGGTTAACATAGATGGGTGCCAGTTTCATACTCTTAATTATCGTGTCTTTACTACAGTATGTGTGGGTGAAATTTCAGACTGTGGAGCCAGATTCATATTTGCAGATCCGACAGATGCTCCGGTGACAATATCTCAGAAGACAAAAAGTTAGGGTTAGGGTTGCCATTGGGTTTCCAGTTCAGAATTAGGGTTAGGCAGGGCTCAACACTAGCACTTGCCCGCTTGCCCGGGCAGGTAAAATTTCATGTCGGGCAAGTAAGAGATCAAAATATTAAAATTTATTTGCCCAGTTGGGCAAGTGAAATTTCATTTTACTTGCCCAATTTCATTTTTTGAACTTTGAGTAAAAGCAAAAATGTGCAAAACCCGTTACCAAAATGCAAAACAAAATAATGTGCGAAATTATGTGTTCAGTAAGCTTTATA
>JZLH01S0239860.1:0-11712 GCA_001188425.1 Eucidaris tribuloides | reverse complement strand
GGTATCTTGATTTAATTCTTTTCAAAGAACGATTAGTCAATATATTCCCAGAAGCATGAAAAGTATCAAAAAAGTATTGACCATGTCATCTTTTGGGCAATGGCAAATTTTAAGGTGTGTCAATATTTTGAGTTACCAGCATTTTTTATAATCATTACACAATATTAATTCTTTGGACCTATCCTGCACCCCACTCCAGATAGAACTTATAAAAATTAATTATTTTATTATCATTAATTATTATTATTATTATTAGATTATTATTATTATTATTCATTAATTATATTTATTATTATTATTATTATATTATTATTATTATTACTATTATTATTATATTATTATTATTTCATTATACGAGTATCATTATTTAAAAGCATCCACATAAAAGTGCACAGAAACGAGTCAAATCGTAGGATTTTTGCCAAAAGAATAAAGAAATCCTTCAAATGCTTTAAATGATTGAATCCACTTTTTACGTGCAAAAGTGGCAAGTTTGACAAAAACTTATATAAAACAGTTTTTTAATAGAACAATAAATAAACACATGGAAAATAAACCCTAAATTTAATTATTATTACAAAACACACCCTTTCGGCCAAACCGGGGGGCTTGGACGAAAGTCGCGTTCCAGTCAACCAACGCGACCGTGGCGCTCCCACGCACCATTTTCGGCCAAACCGTGGGGGCTTTGATCGGAAAGTCGCGTTCACAGTCAACGCGACAGTGAACGCAAACCGTACCACCACTTCGGCACAACAGTCCGAACGTACCCCTCTGGACTACCAGGCCTGGCGGCCCCGGCGTAACCCAAACGATCGAACGGAAGAGGAACAGTGCGCCGAGTACTTATTCCTGGGGTAGTTAACCCACTGAAGGTATAATAAGTATGAAGGAATAAGTTGCAAACGATTACGATGTTCTGTCCTGTACTGCGGTCAGACAAAGACGAAGCGAAAGTGCAGAGTGTAAATAAATGCTGAAAACAGTGTACCCTGACAGACACCTAAACCTTGCACAGCGTTCATATCATTTGCCGATATAAGCGAGTACAGTGATTTTAAATGGGAGAAGCGCCAGCAACTAACAGGCATAAGTTAAGAATAAAAATGGACATTGTGCATGATTGTGAGAATTATGGTACATGGTGACAAAAAACAGCTAAATAAGGGGTATGTGTGAATACTCACCCTCATCAAGGCCCTATAAATTAGTTAATTTGTGTTTATTTTACGTCTTTGTAAGTGTTACCCTAAGACAAAAGTTGCAGTAACAGCTATAGGGGCAGGAGCTTATCAAATCAAACAGTGCATACATTACCACGGTGCGGCTAACACACGTCGCGTGGCATGCATTGGTCACGCATGGTCAGCTCCCTGCAGTGCACGTGCAATCTGATTGGTTGGCAAGAACTCAAATATTTTCTTAACTTATGCCTGTTAGTTGCTGGCGCCTTCTCCCTTTAATTAAACTTTACTCCTCCATAGTTTTCCACACCCAGGGAGGGGGCACTCATGTACGTGTAGTTGTGGTAATTTTTTAAATGCAAAAGGCGGATCCGCATTTGACATATCAAAATACCTAATTTTGGGAGGAATTGGGTTTTTTTTAAGAATCCGCGCTTGGGGTAGTTGTGCTCGTGTAAAATCCTCGTTTGAGGTATACGTAAAATCCTCGCATGGGGTGCTTTTGTTCGTCTAAAATCCTTGTTTGTGATCGTTTTGACAACTTGTTGAAATCCTAACTTTGGGTTATTTTTTAAAGTAAATTGTACATGCACGATTACAGCATGTATGCATAAGTGCCCCAGCCACCCACCCCCCCCCCCCCAACAATGGTTAATTTTCAATGTTTACTCTTACTGTAGCTTCGTTTGATAATAATTTGCATAATTTAGAAATGAAAACATGCTGTCCATCTGAGCCACACAATCCTCCATGCTGTAAGTGTAAGTGTTCCTGACAAGGTCTAAAAATGCAAGGCTGAAAAAGTTGTGCTTCAATACGTTCATTTAGAGTTTAAAAAGAGTGTAAATTTTTGAGTACCCACTTTTTCCTCGTCAATTTCTTCATGCACGGCCGTGTTACAGTTAGAGTACACCGGATGCAATACGTTATGAAGGATGTTCATCAACACAGTGGCAGCATAGCTTCCCAAAGCTTTGCACTCCAGGATGTGTGTTTTGTTCATTCAAGCACCATTATGTAGCTCAGACATCACAGTTTGACATTGTTCTTTAATTGAAACTATACGCAAAATGTTTATAATAATAATAATAATAATAATAATAATAATAATAATAATAATAATAATAATAATAATAATAATAATAATAATACTACAAGGCATTTATTTGGCGCTTAATACGAGCATTTCTAAGCACACTGTTTCTGTCTGTAATTCAATACCAGGAATTAAACACAAATACAAAAATAATGTGAGAAACCTTTCAAGGTTTCTCATGTAAAAGTAGTTCAAAACAATAGACATACTTATTAATGAACATTGAAAATCAAAGTACAGTTGATGTGCACCCCCATTGACCAGTATTAAACAGTGTCTTTTAATGTATAGAATTCTTAAATTATAATTTTAACCATTTTGTTAGACTTAATTGCCAGAGACATAAATGAAGTCCATCCGAACATAATGTAAATTTCACTTTCACAGATAGAACGTGGAATGACGTGAACTGTGGTAAACCGGCTCCCTTCATCTGCCGCAAACCCAACGGCGCCGTCGCCCCAATCACCCCCGAGCCCACCCCGTCCCCTCAAGGCAACTGTAAGGCGGGCTACCTCCGATTCGAAAATCGGTGCTATAAGATCTACGGCGATAGCCCCAATGATCGCATGAACTGGTACGATGCCAGAGATTTCTGTCGGGCTGAAGCCGGCGTTGATTTGATCACCATCCACAGTCAAGACCTCCAGTGTAAGTGTATACACTCTCGGGACGTTCATTAAATTGTCATTTTGTTGTAGTTTGTTCCGTTTTTTTCATTAAGTGCTTGAATGACTTCTTTTCAAAGGTCCAATGAAATGTGACCGTAAAATTTGATAAGGTATTGTTTCAAACGAATGTTAGGACGGAATGATGCATTGTTTGTTCGTGTTTTTGTTGCAACATCCGAAAATTGACAAAATTGTTGATACGCATAGGTTTACTTTCATACGACGTTCACAAAGAATGCAAGTTGCGTATTTATTACTACAATAAACGGACTTTTACAGAATGGTTTCGATTGTAAAATAACTACTGAACTTCAGCAGCTCGTTCACAGAAACCTTTTCTTTCTCAACATTGCGCAAATGAGTGTTTCGTTTATGAAGTCAAAATGCCTCGCAACCTATCCTTCTCTTTTGAAAAAAAAATCAGTACACAGTTACAGAATTTAAATCTAGCAATTGTTTTTGAGTAAATTTGCTTTAATGCCGGTATAGAAATAACAACAAGTAAAATGCGTCTGAACCCACAAGAACCGACATTTCTACTACTGATCAAAGACAAAATGTATGTGTCGATGAAATGTGTTCTAAATGGGTACCTGGTAGGGTGAAAATTACTTAGTTCGTCTGGCTTGACGCGCCTTCTTGGAGGCTCATGCTAGGAATACTTCCCCAGGGAGTGAAAGTTGTACATTTCCGTGTGCAGGTTAGAACTGTATCCAAGTGACTAGGGTAATAATATCCAAGCGCATATAGACGTCTCAATTGGTATTATGCGCTATATAAGAATGGACTATTATAATTATTATCATCATTATTATTTGTTGCAGCCTTCTTGACTTCCAAGATGAAGGGTATTGACTACCGCGGGTATACATTGGCCTGAGTGATACACTGAAGCAATAAGCAGTTCCGATGGACAGATGGATCGCCGTAGACTACACGAACTGGGACAGCGGGGAACCCAACAACGCGGACTGGGTGGGGTAAGTCTTGTCATCAATAGATGATACATATGTGAAGAAGATAGATAGATAGATAGATAGATAGATAGATAGATAGATAGATAGATAGATAGATAAATAGGAAGCGACAGAGATACATGTAGACAGACATAGACAAACAGATATGCAGAGAGAGAGACAGTGAAAAAAATAAAGAGTGTACTAAAATAAAATAAAAATATGGAGAATTTTGTATGAATAACAAAATATTTAGCAAATCTATCGTGGTATAAATAATATAGATGGATAGATTACAGATAGATAAATTGATAGATATTTGAATAGAGAGATAAATATATAGATAGACATTTAGAAATAGATAGATAGATAGAAAGATAGATAGATAGATAGATAGATAGATAGATAGGAATGTGAATAGTTGGACTGATAAATACAATGATTGATAGCTTGATAGATATCTATAGATATAGATAAATCTATAGATATAGATAAATCTATAGATATATATAGATCTATAGATACATACATAGAGAGACTGTTATAAAGTAAATAAACAGATATAAAGATAGATAGATCTATAGATGCTTACATAAATAGAGAAACAGATTAATTAAATACACAGTTACGTGAGTAAATAGGGATATTAACGGATGGATATGGATGGAGAGAGAAAAATAAAATACACAGATAAATGGATGGATAGATACAGACATACATACATAGATTGATAGAAAAATAGATAGATAGATAGATAGATAGATAGACAGATAGATAGATAGATAGATAGATAGATAAATAAATAAATAAATAGGAAGCGGCAGAGATAGACAGACATATAGACAAAGAGATATGCAGAGAGAGAGAGAGAGTGAAAACAAAATAAAGAGTGTACTTAAAAAAGAACGATACGGAGAATTTTGTATGAATAACAAAATATTTTAGCAAATCTATCTTGGTATATATTATTTGATTACTGATTATATCCGTTGATCCGTTGTTGTTGACTGGAGCCTGTTTTGAATTTAGTTTACATATTGTATTTTTCTGTCTTTGTATTGAAGGAGGACTGTGTCGAACTGATCGAACGCGAACGTGATGCAGGACAGTGGAATGACAGGGATTGTGACGCAACAAATGGCTACATCTGCCAGGGCCCATTAGGTAGGAGGGTTTTTTTTTTTTGAAGAACCGAATGTCTAACTGATATTTTTGTCAGAAACATGCTGCCATTGGTTCATTAGAAATTATGCAAATTACTTGTTTTATGTTCTTATTAACATTGTTTATAATATAGTCCGTATATTGTATTTGTTGGAGCGCCGTAGAAACGGCTTAATCAATTGAATATTTGTGTCATAATAGTACTAGTGTAGTACTAGTAATCAGGGATGTTTCCAGGATTATTTCTGGGTGGGTCGTGATCATAATTTTGGGGACCTTTCCACAATGAAATAACAGCAAGCCGTGATTAAAATGTACCTAATTGATTTTTTTTTTCAATTGTATCATTGTGAAAAAGGCTCTCCAAAACAAAATGTCCTTGTGATGTCTTTTTAGGAGGGTTGTGTGACCCTCCCGTCTGCCCTGCATACACCCATGGTAATAGTAGTAGTAGTAGAGTAGAATTAATAATAGAAGTAGAAGTATTAGTAGTACTAGTAGAAGTAGAAGTAGTAGTAGTAGTAGTAGTAGTTAGTAGTGGTAGTAATAGCTGTAGGCCTATAGCAGCAGCAGTAGTAGTAGTAGTAGTGGTAGAAGTAGTAGTAGTAGTAATAGTAGTAGTAGTAGTAATAGTAGTAGTAGAAGTAGTAATGTTGTTGGTGGTAATAGCAGAAGTAGTTGTTGTTTATGTTGTTTCTGTGTTTCTGTATACCTTTTCCTTATATCTTCTTCGTGCTATCTACCTTAGATATTAACGCCCCCGCACCGACCCCCGAGCCCAACTCGTGTCGCGACGGCTTCACGCAGTACTACGACAGTTGTTTCATGGTCCCCAGACAAACATACACCTACTCTGGGGCATTACAGGCATGCCAGAACCAAGGGGACGACGTTTATCTTGCCAGCATCATCGATCCTTACGAGCAGGCCTACGCTGAGACTCTGGTCCACTCCAACGGGGGAGCTCCCTTGTGGATTGGCCTATACGATGATAAAGTACGTGTGTACAGCGTGTCTCAAAAAAAATTGTGCAAGTGAAAAATGCCCTCTTTGGAAATTAAAAAAATACTCTTGTGACCTGGTGCTTACGCAAATGTCAAGAGCATAGTCTTAGCTTTCAAATGCCACTGGTTCTGTTTAATTTGCTTGTTTTCACCTCGAGATATGTATATTTAACAAAGAAAGGGTAAAATCACGATTGTGCCACTTTTATGGGAAGAGAGCTGATACTCTCATTGACTGCAGAATATAAAAGTGGCACAATTGTGATTTTACCCTTTTGTTCTTAACTAAACATATCTCAGGATTAAAACAAGCAAACTGAATGAAACAAACAAAATTTGAAAGCTGAGACTGTGACCTTGACGATGATTTAAGCCTCATGACACAAAAAATTTCTGATTTCCAAAGACGGCGCCTTACACTTGCACATATTTTTTTGAGACACGCTGTATGACACAATGAACCATTCATTATCATAAAGCGTTAAAGACAATGGGTGATTTCAAGTTCGGTTTTGGTGTTGGTGTTAGTGTCGAGGAAACAAAATCGTCTGCTAAACCGAGCTCGGTTTAAGCAGACGATACCGATTGCACTATCGATCACATAACACCGAGTGACGTCACGCGCGATTCATGGCGTTGGCAGAAAGTCACGCCGATGGCCGAAATTTTTGGACTAATCTTACAAAAATGACGCCAAATCAATACTGCCAGGAAAAAAACTTGTATGAATCTGAAAGGCAAGTTACTTTTCTCTATTCATATATGGAAGTTTAATATGAATTTGGCGAATTATGTAAGTTTTTAAGGGGAAAAGACTCTTTCAGCGGTTTGCGTCGCACAGCGAAGCTTTCTCCATAGCCAACACACACGAGCATGTCGGCTCTGCCACTCACAAGGCCAACACTAACACCAACACCGAACTTGAAATCACGAATTGCCTTAACCCTAGGGTTTAGTGTTGATAAATGGAAAAATTACACGTAAATCACAAACACCAACCACGGTACTCGGTTCAGCAGACGATATTTAACACAAGCTTCAACACCAACTTCCGGAAGTACGTCATAATTTTCGAGGTCAACCCCGACACCAGGCCTGACTGCAAGTACGGTGTTATAGCTGGTGTTAGTGTTGTTACAACACTAACACCAGATTTCAACACCAAACTTGAAATCACCCAATGGTTAACATTGTTGAAGCCCCTGTTTGAATAAAAAATGCTAAAATCTGATATGTAATCCTATATTTCCTACTTCTAGCACACACGTTTATTTCAATTGATATAGAAATCGTTTGAGAAGTATGATGTAATGATGAGAAAGACACAAAAACTTTGTTCAAGGCATTTTATTTCCAGATGTATGTTGTAATTCATTTTAATTTATGTCAGATATCCAACAGTTGATATCAAAATGGACTTACCATTTTCCATTAAACCTGGTGGATTATTGGCTGAACATTATAATATTGTTGTAGTTTTTTGAACAAATTCTTTCAGTCACGTTTTCAGAAACAATCGCGCAGAACGTCAGAATTGATCTATATTGTATCGTTATAACATGATTACATTTTTTTATGAGAGAAAAATAATACTTTTTCATATACATGTACCATAAAATCATTTACGCGATGTCATTTTTATGGCAGGCTACCGGAAAGTACATTTGGGCCGATGGCTGGCCGGTGTGGTTTACGTACTGGGGACAGAACGAACCGAGTATGGGGCCGGGAGAGGGCTGCGTGGCCATAGAACCAACGGGAGGGTGGAACGACACAACTTGTACCAACGTCTACCGAGCCCTTTGCAAATACAGTACCGGTGAGCATTACAGATTCCCTGCCACTGGCTTTTAGACGGTTCTTCATTTTCTACTTATTTGACTATACTACATCTCTTCCTGCTTCAAAAGGGAAATGTCAAGATTCGAAGTAGTCCTGAAGTTAGGATGTCATGCTCCTAGAATTAAGTATACTGTTTAAGGTTTCTACTGTGAAAATTTCGTAATTATGTATTTTCGCTTGTTGTACGATTATTATCAGAAAAAAAAGTTATAACAGTGAAATTCCTTGTGTAGCTTTCTCCTGAAGTAAACAAATTCATAAGAAAATCTGTCCAGCCAAAGTATTCACTCTAGCCATTGTTTATATTGGTATATGTTGGGTTATTGAAGTTTGCATTTTTGACTTCTCATAATCATGCTCTAAGCCCTTCAAAACCCAATTTCCATAGTATTTCTTACCTTCGTGCGAGGCTATCACATAAAAGTCATCTACAGTTCGTCTAAATATTACTCTCAACGCACTAGCGTAGCCAAAGGGGGCAGGGGGGCAGTGCCCCCAATAATGCTTTTCGGATTTTGTCGGTACACGAAGGACTCCGTCGGTACATGCGGACCGACAAAAAATAATTTTATACCGACGAATATCTTATTAAACCGAACAAAAATATTTGAAAGAAATTACATTTTTCATAATGTAAAAATCATTTTTTTTTCAAGCTCGCTCGCTTCCGCTCGCTCGCATTAGTGATTTTCTTCATGTCAGGTGGTGTTTTCGGTAACCAGGCAAACCGCCTTGTCATGAATACTATGATTGATGACATTTGGAAACGTTAGCGGGTTAGTACAGTCAACTTGAGTCAAGTGTACTACACAGACAACGTTCCAAATCAACCGACCCGAACATCATGTTGTACGACAAAATGTTTACAGGCCTACAACATTAAACTGTTGAAAGATTCAACATTTCAGCAACGTGTACATTTAGAAAAAATCTTGGAAAAAAAGAATAGAACGCTATTTGATACGGGGCACACTAGCCTCCACCATGTGAATGGATGGAAATATTTTGCCCTTCGGCCCGTTCCTCGTTCACCACCAAATCAAAAGCCACAAATTGCCTTTAATTTGCCCACACGTTCCTATTCTCATAAACTTCGAAAAATGTTCTTCCCAAGCAATGTTGAATAACAAAATTTGTTGCATGATTATACTTGTGTGTTCCTATTAAATTACAGTACTGCTCAGTGCTGATATAAAAAAATATCAGAACATCAGAAGGCTTTGTTACGATTGTAGAAATATAACTTTCAACTTTCTTTGACTTGAAAATCTATTGATGTCTGAAGCGCTCGTTCGCTTCGCTCACTCGCGCATATACATTACCAGTATTAGTAGAAGAAGCATATTCGTTATAAGGAAACGTTTTTAAAACGTTTTAAAAACGTTTCCTTCGGACGAAAACGCATCGGACCTTTCTAGAACGCAGAGAAAACGTTTTCTGGACGTTTTGGGTTTGTTGGGATTACTTCTTATAGTTGTATCAGTAGCGGATCTACAAGGGTGGGGGTTAGGGGGTTTAACCCCCCCCCCCCCTTGGGCTGCCAAGCGAACAATTTGTATGGTCTTATTAGGTCTTATTATGTTATTACAAAATTTGTTTTAAAAAACAGTGCAAAACAAATTTTGATACACAATTCTCAAATTTTTGGCGCGCTTTGGGCGCAAACATATACAGTTTTTAAATTTTGGGGGCTCTTCGCGTGTAAACATACGCATTGTTTAAATTTTCACTGCGCTTTGCACGCAAACATACACAATTCTAAAATTTTCGGCGCGCTTCGCGCGCAAACATACATAATTCTACAATTTTCGGCGCGCTTCGCGCGCAAACATGCATTTTTTTAAATATTTTCTGCCATCATCATTCGTTCAAAAAAAAACCTTACCAAAAAGCTAGATCCGCCCCTGTGTATTAATTATTCACTATCATCGTAAATCATTGCACTGTTATCATTACACAACATGACTATGTCGGTACGTCGGGAGTTTGTCGGTACATTCGGGTGCCTTGCCCCCCCCAATGGCAAAAAGCTGGCTTAGAGTCTAACGTCAGCGATCAACATAAATTCAGATGAGTTCATTTTACATACATTTGAATGAAGTTGGTCTTGGTGTGATGGATCAGATGATCTACTAGCATTTTCTCTTATTGTAGCTTTTTTTTAGTTTATAGTTTGTACCAAATATAAACAAGAGATGTTTTTAAACATTTGAAGTATCAGCATAGTAAACAGCATCCATGCAGAACTGTCCAAAAATATGTCTTTGACTATACGAACTTTCCTTCCAAATCAGTGACAATATCGAATCATCTCGAACCATCGATCACTATTTGAGACGGTCATAGAAGAAAATAGTTCGTTTCAGAACCATTTTAGCAAAACCACCTGTGGGTATTAATGAGCCCCAAAATTTGGGCTAGCCTTGTGACAAAATCGAGAACCTATTCCAAACCAAACCCCCGTTTTCATCTATCCCTTACAATGAATGAACACCCCTAATAAATCATTCACCCCTTTTTTTTAACCCATCAAGTCCCAACACCAACGGACCACCCCGCCTTGCCGGGCAGCTGCCCCGTTGGTTGGGACGCGTACGGCAGTTACTGCTACAAAATCGAGAACAGGGTGAACGATCGCTTCTCGTTCCCCGAGAGCCAGTACCAGTGCAGCCTACTCGATTCCACCCTAGCCAGTATCCACAGCCAGCAAGAACTGCAGTTTCTACTGGGGAAGGTGCAGGAAGGACTGAACGACGTGTGGCTGGGCCTGATCCGTGGAGATAATGGTATGATGGGAGTGATGTGTGTTGTCATGGTTCTTGTATCAAGTGCATATCCAAAAACATCTTAGGTGGTTACCATTCCAAAGTCATTTATTACAGAGATTTATAGGTATACGATAAAGGACTTGATTTTCTCTTAATTCAAATTTTATTTCCTCAACTTTAAAGATGAGAGGTAATCTCTCAACTAAAATGAATTGGGATTTGTTCTCTTCAAGAGCAATGCACTCGGCCATGTATGACACCATTGACGCGACTGAGGTATCATTGAAAAGACATACAGTTTTTATGGAAAATATACTTCGAAATCTGTGTGATAAATGACTTTAGAATAGTAAGTCTCAAGATGGATGACGTGTTTTACATGCACTGTATAATTAGGCTTAATTAATTGACCTATTTTTCATCAATTGCTCAATGGGGTTATGCTGTATAATACCCAAACATGTGAAGTAACACGTTTATTTTCAACTAGCTTTCTCGGCGCTTCGCGCCTCGAAAGCCAGATGTGGGGTTTTGTACAACAACTACCACTAATACTCTTCCTATACTACTACTTCTACTTCTAGTCCTCCTACTGCTAGTAATATTAATTCTACTTCTACTTGTACTACTACTACTACACTACTACTACTACTACTACTACTACTACTACTACTACTACTACTACCACAACTACTACTATTACTACTACTACTACTAATTCTTCTTCTATTATTGTGATTATTATGATTATTGTGATTATTATTATGATGATGACGATGATGGTGATTATCATCATTGTTGTTGTTGTTGTTGTTATTATTTTATTATTATTAGTAGTAGTAGTAGTAGTAGTAGTAGTAGTAGTAGTAGTATTTACTATTATTATTATTATTATTATTATTATTATTATTATTATTATTATTATTATTATTATGATGATGATGATGATGATGATCATCATCATCATCATTATCATCATCGTCATCATCATTCCTGAACCAGGAACTTCGGATTGATTCCCTGCTCC